>RJWJ010000763.1:118169-151285 GCA_004363605.1 Indri indri
AGGCATAGATGGAGCTTACCTAAAAATGATACAAGCCATTTATGACAAACCCACAGCCAACATCATACTGAATGGGGAAAAATTGAAAGCATTCCCACTTAGAACTGGAACCAGACAAGGTTGCCCACTATCTCCACTTCTATTCAACATAGTGCTGGAAGTCCTGGCCACAGCAATCAGGCAAGAGAGTGGAATTAAATGCATACGTATGGGAACAGAAGAGATCAAGCTGTCACTATTTTCTGATGACATGATATTATATATAGAAAACCCCATGGATTCAACCAAGAGGCTACCAGAATTGATAAATGAATTCAGTAAAGTCTCAGGATATAAAATCAATACACACAAATCAGAGGCTTTCATATATGCCAATAGAAGTCATACCAAGAACCTAATCAAAGACTCAATTAACTGTAGCAGCAAAGAAAATAAAGTATCTAGGAATATATTTAACTAACTAGGTAAAAGAACTCTATGGGGAGAACTATGAAACATTGAGGAAGGAAACAGCAGAGGACATAAACAGATGGAAAACCATACCATGCTCGTGGGTCGGCAGAATCTACATTGTTAAGATGTCTATACTACCCAAAGTGATCTACAGATTCAATGCAATCCCTATTAAAATACCAACATTCTTCTTCACAGATATAGAAAAATTAATTCTACACTTCGTTTCGAACCAGAGAAGACCCCGCATAGCAAAAACAAGTCTAGGCAATAAAAACAAAATGGGAGGTATCAATTTACCAGACTTCAAACTTTAATATAAGGCTGTAGTAATCAAAACAGCTTGGTACTGGCACAAAAACAGAGCCATTGACTAGTGGAACAGAACTGAGAACCCAGATATAAAACCGTCCTCATATAGCCACCTAATCTTTGACAAAGTAGACAAAAACATACACTGGGGAAAAGAATCCTTATTCAATAAATAGTGCTGGGAAAACTGGACAGCCACATGTGGAAGACTGAATCAGGATTCACACCATTCACCTCTCACAAAAAATCAACTAATGCTGGGTAACAGATTTAAACCTAAGGAGTGAGACTATTAGAATTCTAGAGGAAGATGTTGGAAATACTCTTCTAGACTTTGGCCTAGGCAAAGAATTTATGACGAAGACCCCAAAGGCAAGCACAGCAACAACCAAAATAAATAAATGGGACCCTATCAAATTAAAAAGCTTCTGCACAGCGAAAGAAACTGTCACAAGAGCAAAAAACATCCTACAGAATGGGAGAAAATGTTTGCATGCTACAAATCCAATAAAGGGCTGATAACTAGAATCTATTTAGAACTCAGGAAAATCAACAAGAAAAAATCAAACAACCCTATCAAAAAGTGTACAAAGGACATGAACAGAAACTTTGTAAAAGAAGACAGAATAATGGCCTAAAAGCATATGAAAAAATGCTCAACATCTCTAATCATCAGGGAAATGCAAATCAAAACCACAATGAGATACCACTTATCTCCAGTGAGACTGGCCTTTATCAAAAAGTCCAAAAACAATAAATGTTGACATGGATGCAGAGAGATAGGAACACTCATACACTGCTGGTGGGACTGCAAACTAGTGCAACCTCTGGAAAGCAATATGGAGATACCTTAAAGAGATACAAGTAGAAGTACTATTTGATCCAGCAATCCCATTCCTGGGCATCTACCCAAAAGAACAAATGATACTCTATAAGAAAGACACCTGCACCCGAATGTTTATAGCAGCACAATTCACAATCGCAAAAATGTGGAAACAACCCAAGTGCCCATCAATACATGAGTGGATTAATAAAATGTGGTGTATGTATAGCATGGAGTACTTTTCAGCTTTAAGAAACAATGTTGATATAGTACCTCTTGTATACTCCTGGATAGAGCTGGAACGCATTCTACTAAGTGAAGTATCCCAAGAATGGAAAAACAAACACCACATGTACTCACCATCAAATTGGTATTAACTGATCAACACATAAGTGTACGTATAAGAATAACATCTATTGGATGTGGAGCAGGGGGGAGGGGAGAGGGGGGAGGGAGAGGAGGGGACAGGCATATACATACACAAAGAGTGCAATGCTCACCATCCGAGAGATGGACATGCTTGAAACTCGGACTCGGGGGGGAGGTGGGGTAAGGGCAACATAGGTAACCTAAACATCTGTACCCCCATAATATGCTGAAATAAAAAAAAAAAGCTGTGTAGGAGATGCTGCATCCCCTTTCCTGAGCTACTCCTCACTGTCTTCTGTCTCTTACTCCCATCCCACATTTGTTTGCACCCTGTTCATTCACTGATATTCGTGGATATTCATTCATTAATGATTTAGGTACCAGGGACCAGGTCTGCTTTGCAGTCACCTCCCCTGGTCCTGGGGATCTGGCTGCTGGCAGCTCACAGCTACCTCCACTCACTGGAAATTGCGTTTGGCCTCAGATACATGCTTTGTCCTGGGTCACTTCCCTCCCAGGGGCTGGGTGACAGGCTACATCTGGGATATTAATACAAAGGCCGGGCAGCTTTGCTTCAATTTGGGACAACTCCAAAAGGCCATCCCAGCCTTGGAGCCTCCAGAGACTCAGCGGAGGCCCCATTTGCAACCTGATGGCAGATCAGCATCTCTCACTGCTCAACCCCGCCTTCCTCACTCCTCACAGGTATGTCTCTCATCAATGGTATAATAAACCCTGCAATTAAAGGAACCTCTTTTATTCAGGCTATTGCAATAGGGATACTGTGCATCAATAAGGAACTTCTCAAAGAAAAGGAAGGGGGCTGGTGTTTTATGGAGGTAGAAGACAAAGGAACCATCTGCATCATCCAGAAGTCCTATGAGGGTCAAGAAGAAGGAAGGATGGAGATGGGTCTTGTCTGGGAATGTGTAAACATGTGAGCTTGGAGTGGTTAGCCATATCCAGAACATAAAGGGTGGTGGTGGTGGTAGTGGTGATGGTGGCAGTGATGGTGGTGGTGATGGTGATGATGGTGGTAGTGGAGGTAAACTTCCTAACTGCCACGGCCTTCTGGAATTCATGGCTCAGGTAAGGTCCAACACTATCACTGTCAAGAGCTTTCACTAGTTAGCCTCCTGCACACAACTCTCCATCCCAGAGTCTGTTTCCGGGGGAACCACTCTAAGACTATCTTCCATCTAGCCCTATGGACTGGGTTTGAGCTTCTCTGGTTAGAAGCCTGGGAATCAGAAATCTACAGAACTATAGTTTTATGAGATAATAAGTGAGATTCTGGGCAAGGTTGAGATTCCATCCCAAAGCCTTCAAAACTCCGGCTGCAATGAGACTGGCTGAAAGCTAAAGCTGCTTTAGGGCTAAGTTGAAACTCTGGATTGGAGTCCTTCTCCCAGAAATGCCCTAGCACTCTGAAGATGGGAACTTGGGAAAGCATCTAGCTGTGTTGTCCTTGGTCCTCGGTCCTTGTTGTGGGCCATGGGCCTTGCGAGATGGGCAGTCATGATACCCGTTAGCTTGAAGAACAGCAATCTTGGGGAGATATCACAGGGAAGAAGAGAGTGGACCCCGCATGGTGCCTGCAGCTGAAAGTCTCACAGGGAGCACTTGAAAAGCACCAACATATGAAGGAGACATTTTGGAAATTGTGGCCTAATTGCCAGCCATCAGGCTAATGGAAGTTTGAGCTGCCATGCTTTGGTCATGAAAAGTAAATGTGACCTTTCGGGCTGGGGAGGTCTGAGATATCTGCATTCCATTAATGTATCTTTAAATTGGATTCATTGAAATAAGAAAATTTCTTGGCAAGTGTGGTCATTCTTAAATGATATCAAAGATTATAAAGCTGTTGTAAACTATACAGGACCTTGGTAATGTAATATTTTAAAACAAGTGCCACTGTTCCTGTAAAAACTACTGGAAGGCCACCTTTGTGTTTAGGCCTTTAGGTTTTGGAGTCTGGCAGATCTGTATGACTATAGACTAAATTCTAACCAGTGAGAAAGCCAGAGAGAAAAGAGTGATTTGTAGGGACATCAGTCCCCCGCAAATGATGTCTCAATAGCCCTGTGATCCACAATCCAGCCCAAAGGGATACATACCTAAGCATTAATAAAGACAAATTACTTGATATAGAAATGAATCTACAAGACAGGGACCTTAATCATAAGTAACTTCTACAAACAATGTAAAAGAAAAGGCACAAACATACACCTCAAAAATCAAAACATAAGCAAACAAAAAAACACTGAGTAAAAACAGTAGACTTCCAGACAAATTTAACTTCAAAGTAAGTAAATCCTTTAGCTAACTTCCACCCCCAGCTTTCTCAGTTTTGTGCTTCTTCTCCACCCCATCCCGCTAAACAAACACACTTGCACAGGAGAGTGAACATCTAAACCCTTCTATATAGAAATGTGGTCTCTTTAACTAATGCTATATAATTTTCTGGCCTCAGTTTCCTTATTTGTAAGATGGAGGAAATAATAAACATTTAATAAACCTTGCACATATGGTGCTTAACAGTGTCTGGCCCCTTGTCAGCATGCATGTCCACAGAAAAATACAGTATTGGAATGAAATTTTTATGGGTTTTATAAAATATCTGGTCATTTATGCCATATAATTAAACATTTATTGTAGTTTTCTATACACTTAAGGGTAGAGTTAAAGTGAGGAAAATGTTTCCTTGTGCCTGTCTCTCCCCACCACTCCTCTCCCCATTTAAATCTGGGATCACTTGATTGTAAGGTAAAAGAAAGAGAAATTCTTCAAAAGCCCTCAAGAGAAAGGGGGATTTATTAATAAGGAAATGTCTTGGAACACAATTTAGGATGTACATACTTTACCTGGATTAATTACTTTAATCCTCTAAAATAATTAGTAAATATTCCCATTTTACAGGTAAATAAACTGAGACCCATAGAGGTAGCATAACTTACCCTTTAAAAATAATAATTTCCCTGTTGTTGAACACTTCAATTGTTTCCACGTTTGTTAATATTTAAAAAACATCAGGAAATATTTCTGTACATAGCGGTTTTTTTTATTTCTTTGAAATGATTTTGTGAGACTTCATTCTTAGGATTTACATTATTTAGACAAATGCTATGAGCTTTTCAATGACTCAATATATGTTCTGGTTTTTATTTCATATGGTATTTGCATTAACAAAGATATATCCAATTGTTTTGTAAAAGTAAAGATGCCTTTGGCAGGACTTACTAATTATTTAACACTGGATTATATATTGGATGATGAATGTTAGAATTGAATGGTCTGTGGGCTCTTTGTCTTGTGTATTCATTTACTCTTCTTCATAAGATTGAGTACTTTCTGGATACAGGCCTTGTTCTTGCATGGTCCAGATGGTCAGCCCCTAAGTCAGGCATCTCTGATATCTGGAGTCAGAGATCTACACTTTCATTGTGATAGATACTCTTCTGATGTCATCCCACAGGCAATTTTAAGAAAGGAATTTCGCTGAAAAAATTTGAATTTTCCACTTGCTTTCCCAGCTGTTTTGAGTAACTGTAAGGTAGAATGATTGTAAATGTAATTAGGTGCTTTTGTCTCTTTGGAATAAAGGAAGAGTGCAGTAAGAAGAGAGGAATGATAGCAGTAATGACAATGGTAAAGTTGTCAAATGCTGGACTGGAAGTGAGAGATGATTGTATTTCTTTCATTTCTGTAGCTTAGCTTCATCCTGGGATCAGAACATAAATGTTTAATTGGGTTAATTGACACACATGAGAAGCATGTATTGAGAATATACTAGTTTGTAATTCAGTCAACAAATATTTATTGAGTGCCTCTATTGTGGAGAGAGAGAGAGAGAGAGAGAGAGAGACTGACTAGTCTAACACACAAAGGATGTCAAGAATAAGAAATGAGAATGGGGAAATAATAGTTAAGTACTTACATTATACCAGTCACTTTCAGGATGATGAAATTAAGGGGAGATTAGATGACATGAATAAGATCAGACTACTAAAAAGTATTAAAGCTGGGATGTTAAATGAAACCTATCTGACTCTCCATTTCCCCCTAATGGACAGTACTTCCTAGTGTCATGACAAAAATATATAATTAAAGGGCCATGGGAGTTTAGAAGAGGAATTGATTAATTCTTTCCCATGGGTCAGAGAAGGTCACTGATGGTTGAGTAGGCTTCGATTGGCAAAAAGTAACATGTAGGTGAGGAAGTGAAAAAGTTTATAATAGCTGAAAAGGCAATATGACTAAAGCAATGAGATATTACTAATGTGCCTGAGGTTTCCAAAGCAAGGGGGGTGGATGGCCCTTGCAGGTGGCCCACAGGTTGGGCGGGGTGTAGTGGAGTGGTGATAGCTCTGGAAACAGAGCTTGGAGCTCCAACGTAGAGGGTCTTGGATTGCCATGCCAGAAATTTCAAATTTCGTTTTATCTATAGTACCAGATTATTTCAAGGACAAATGTGAGTTATAAGACCCTGAAACCAGGCGTGACAATGAAAGTTAAAAAGGCACACAAGATTCCCAAGATAGTTTCATGGCAGAACTGGCTGACTTTCATGACCGGTTGGATACAGTGCTGAGGGAGAGGAAGGCGTCAAAGAGATGCTGAAGGTCTAGTTGTGGTGAAGAGAGCCACCAAATTCAGCCTTGTCCAGTCCCCCCCCCCCATTTATTGGGTACCTCTGTGGCATGGCCACAAGAAATGGAGAGGCTTGTTTGCTTTTTTCAAAGGCATCCCTAGTGCTGGAAGGCTCAAGGTAATTGTTTGAGTGATGGACTTCCTGTAACCAATATAACTCTACAGTTTAATATAGCACCCAGACTTTTTGACCTAAGAAAAAATGAGTTTCTTATTTTTTATGCTCAATGACATCAAGAATTATTTCGAAAGATATTTAAAATTGCCAATCACTAATGCCCCCCAACATTCTTTCTCATTTTCTCTGACTTCTCCATTACTCTGAAGGAATGATTCATTCCAATTCAAAAACTTAGGCCAACTGCACCTACCTTTTTAATATATTTTCTTTGCACATATTCAAAGATAGGTTGTTAGAGTTTTCAATCCCTCAAAACCATGAAGCAAAAACCTTGGGCTGAGGAGAAGATGGGGAGGAGGTGAGGCTGTGGTCATGGAGTGGACGTTTGCAGAGCACTTGCACATGGCCCTGGTAACTATGGAAACAGTTGCCTTTGTCTGTACTGCCTGTATATGTTTAGAGTAAGCCCTTGTGTATTAGCTATCTCAAATGAAGCCTTCTATGAAACTAGGAATAATCAGAAGGAAACTATCTTAACACATTAGAAATCCATAATGAGAGTCAGCTAGCATTTTGGTCTTTAGAGGATGCTAAGTGAAATAAGTGACGATCATCTGCTTATCATTTTTAAATTCAGTGAACTAGAAAGGGTGAGAATTTACGTCACACCTCGTCATGGATAACACATTTTTAACATTTAGTGACTGCTTATTGTATATCGGGCATCATGATGCACGTTTTTGTTTCATCTTATTCATCCTCAGAACAACCCTGTATGGTGGTATATTTATTCTCCTCTCCATTTTACTGCTGAGTAACCGGGACTAAAGAGGTGAAGTGACTTGTCGGAGGTCATCTTGACTTTTTCTGCTCTTGTTAGATCTGGCTGTGGCTTCCTGTGACCTGATCTGTTGGGCAGCAGTTGAGGTCTTCACTAACTCTGAATTCATTGTGGCTCTTTGTTACTGGTAAATGAGTAACTCTGTGAGTCAAGTCATCCATAAAGTCAGGGATTAGTCTGTGATAGTATGCATTTGTAGAACAAGCTGAAGTTCCAGAACTCCTTTGGTTTCGTGTTTGCACATGTGTATGAATAAGGCTGTATCAACAGTCCTTATTTCTCCTCACATAAACTGCAGAGTATTTGAGGACTGGATTCATCCATGGAGGATGTCATCATTCACTTTGTTGTTGTTGTTAAGTTTATAGGCAATATGGATAGGTTTGGACAGTGTTATGGGTTGACCTGTGTCTCTTAAAATTCATATGTTGAATTCCTACCTCCCAGTACCTCAGAATATGTCTTTATTTGGAAATCACATCTTTGCAGATGTAGTAATGTTAAAAGGAGATCCAATATGACTGGTGTCCTTAGGAAAACAGGAAATTTGGACAGACAAAAATGCATGGAAAGAGGATGATGTGAAGACATATAGTGGGAAGACATCCATCTCCAAGCCAAGGAGAGAGGGCTGAAACAGAATGTTCTCTCTCAGCCAATGTATACTCTTGTGTGCACCTGTAAAAAACATGGTAGAGGGATGAGGTGGGAGTGGTTGTTGTTACTATTATTATTATTACTTTGAGGAAGTGGTAGGAAGGAAGTTCGGGGGGGTTGCCTGGAAATGGTGACACCTCAGCTGCAGATTTCAGGATATGCAGAAGATTACCTGGTGATTGGGGATGGGATGTGGAAGAATGGTATTCCAAGTAGAGGAGACAACTTGAGTAATGTGAGGAGTGGGGGAGCAAGAGGATTTCATGTCCGTGGGGCTCCTTGCTCCTACCTTTAGCCAAACATTGCACGTTCCTGGCCCTGAATCGACCCTCCTGAGCATCCTTTCTCTCTCTCACTACTCATACTAAGCACCCCTCAAGGTTCTGTTCCTAGCCCAGTGATACTCTCTTTTTACTACTTTTTAGGACTGTTCAAAAAAGAAACATCATCCCTGCAGGGACTCTCATGTACAAATCTGTAGCTGTGACATGTCCTCTCCTCTTGAGCATCAAGTCTTATCTCCAGCATTTACATTTGCTTCAGCTGAGATTCAAGATACCAGAACTACACCTTTCACCTTTCCTCCAAAATTGTTGCCCAGATTCTGTATTTTTTTTGTATTCCCACCATCAATCAGTGACCTGCTCCTAAAACCTGGAGTCATCTCTGACTCCTCCTGCTACCCAACAGCTTGTTAGGATTGAGAGACAGATTGACGATATTATTCTCTACATCCCCATTTGTTCCTTTTTCTTGAAACTCTGAGCAACCTTTGCCTGTCTCCACTCGGCAGGTGTCTCTCTCTTATTTTACAAGCCTTGTCAAAAACTACTAACGGTTACTGAAATTATACCTATAAAGTCCTTCCACACAGGGAATATCACTAGGCTAGACTGAGGGCTTACATTCTTAGTAAAAAGGCAGGTCATATCCTGCTACATCTTGGTGAATCTGGGGCTGCAATTCCCTCCTTAAGCTGTCTATTCTATCCTTTCTAATTAGAAGAATATCATCTTGCCTGGATAACACAACAGAAAATTAGTAGTTGGAACTTTTCCTAATAATCCATGAACATGACACCTTTTGTCCTCATTCTCTATTCCTACAGAAATGTTTGCAGTCATTGACAGTGTGTCCATCCTCTTCTTGATATGACCTTGTCCTTGTTTATGTGACCCCCTTCTCTTCTGATTTTCTTTTTCTCTCTGACATCAATTCTCTTTCAGACTCTGCTGAAGAATCCTCTTTCTCTGCTAACACTTTAAAAGTTTCTGTTTTCCAAACTTCTTCCCTGGGTTCACTTTTCTTTTTCATTCTTCAGGCTTTACCAGGGTCTTTTCATCCATTCGCCAGCAAATGCACACATCTGAAATCTGCAGCTCTGATCTTTCTTCTAGAGATTCGGCTCCCTCTTTGAGATCTCTGTTTGGATCATCTCACAGATCCCTTAGCCTCAATCTAACACAGATCAACAGGGATCTGTTTACCTATTCCCTCTTCTGGGAGAGACTTACATTGTTGTTAGAGTTGGGAAAATTTATGGCAAATTTTCTGCCTGAGACATTAAAGTGATTCATATCTGTCCCAATTTTGTTTCTGTCTCCCATATTGAAGGTAGATTAAGTGATAGGACTTAACAAGTCTCAGAATAGGCAGAGAAGGAATACAAGCATTCACACTAGACTTCAATATTTACTTGTTGAGTTAACAAATGCGAACTAAGTACCGTTCTTATGATAGGTATGACAGTCATCACTTGGGATGCGCATTCTAAGGCATCATCCTTAATGCTTATGGAGCTCAGAGCATAGCATACTGTGAGGTTTCACTTAAATTATTGTGATGGTTAATTTTATGTGTCAACTTGACTAGGCCACAAGATGCCCAGACATGTGGTCAAGTATCATTCCACATGTGTCAGTGAAGGTGTTTCCAGATGAGAATAACATTTGAATAAGTAGACTGAGTAAAGCAGATTGCCCCCCATGCTGTTGGTGGGCTTCATCCATTCAGTTGAAGACTAAGTGGGAATTCTTTATGCCTGACTACTTATGCTACAACTTTAGTCTTTTCTGGTCTTTGGACTTGGACTGAAACATTGGCTCTTTTTGAGTCTTGAGTTTGTCAGCTTTCTGATTGGAATTGACACCATCAACTCTCCTCGTCCTTAGTCCTCCAGACTTAGACTGAGACTACATACCAGCTTTCCTTGAGCAACTGGAGTTGCTTGTATCAGCAGATTTTTCCTTTTAATTCCTGAGCATTATTTCATAATATAGATGTACCATATTCTGGTTATCCTTTCTCCCATTGAAGGCATTTGTGTTGTTTATAATTTATGGTGATTATGAGTAAAGGTGCTGCTAAACATTTATGTACAGTTTTTTTGTGTGAACATATTTCACTTGGGTAAATGCTTTGGGTGAATATGATAGGGGTGTATTGCTGGCTGATATGGTGATTTTATGTTTAAGAAACCGCCAATTTACTTTCAAAGAGGTTGTTCTATTTTGTATCCCCATCAGCAATGGATGAGCGATCCAGTTGTTCTGCATCCTTGCCAGAACCTGGCATTGCTTAGTTGTTGTTGTTGCTTTTCCATTCTAACAGATGTGTAGTGGTATCTCACTGTGGGTTTAATTTGCATTTCCCTAATGGCATCTTTTTATGTGTTTATTTGCCATCTATATATCTTCTTTGTTGAGTGTCTGTTCACATCTTTGCCCTTTAATTTTTAAAATTGAGTAGTAAGAATTCTTTATATATTCTAGATAAAAGTCCTTTGTCAGATATATGATTGTGAAATATTTTTTCAGTCTATGGTTTGTCATCTAATTATCTTAATGATGGATTTCTCAGAGCAAACATTTTTCTTTTTCAGGTTTTAATAAAGCTCTATTCATCCATTATTTCTTTATACATCATACTGCTAGTGTCATATCTAAGAACTCTTCACCAATCTTCACCAAGCCTGAGGTCCCAGATATTCCTCCTATAATTTCTTATAAAAGTTTTTATAGTTTTGATTTTTATATATAAGTCCATGTACAATTTTAGTTAATTTTGTATAAGATGTGAGGTTTAGGTTGAGGGTTTTTGGGTTTTTTTTTGCATATAGATGTTTAATTATTCTAACACTTGTTGGAAAATCTGTCCTTTCTCCATTAATTTGCCTTTGTGACTTTGTCAGAAACCCATTCTCCATATGCATGTATCTATGTCTGGACTCTGTTCTCCTTTGTGATTTTTGTATAGCTAGGAATACCAGTCTGAAGGTGGGTCCTAATAACTAGTGAAAAGTGAGCTGCTTCTGGTCCACCAGAGGATGGCTTAAATGATGGAACTGATTCTCATTGGATGGAGAGTTCTCTATTCTGATGTGGGGCTAGGGATCTGAACTAAAGGGGGATTCAGGAGGAGAAGTTCTGTTGGCATGGCTGATAGTGAGGTATGAGGGACCAAATTCTTCATTCCATGCCTGCATCCAGGTATATGACTGCCTTTTTGTGAGCATACAGATGTGTCAGGGAAAACTCTTTTTAGGAAATTTGCTAGATGCTGAAAATAACTTTAAAAGGAGATGAATCTGGGAGTGGTGGCTCACACCTGTAATCCCAGCACTTCCCAGCACTTTGAGAGGCTGAGGCAGGAGGATTGCTTGAGGCAAAGAGTTTGAGACAAGCCTGAGACCCCGTCTTTACAAAAAATTTAAAAAATTAGCTGGACATGATGGTGCATGCCTATAGTCCCAGCTACTTGGGAGGCTGAGGCAGGAGGATTGCTTGAGCTCAGGAGTTCGAGGCTGTAGTGAGCTGTGATGATGCCACTGCACTCCAGCCTGGGCAATAGAGCAAGACCTTGTCTCAAAAAAAAAAAAAAAAAAAAAAAAAAAAAGGAGATGATTGACTCTGGTTATCTGGAATAACTTCTCCTTCATCCCTCTATGTGCTCCCACTGATATTGCACTGAGCAAATGCTTGGTTATGTCCATCTCAGCAGCCTCTCCCTGTGCCCTCTGGCTCCTCATGGAGGACTAGGTGCTCCCTCCCCATCCCCCTACAGTCCCTTGAGAATCTCCTTCAAGCAGGAGTAGGCCTGCTCCATCTCTTCTGGAGTGTGTGGCCCTCTGTCCATATTCTGTGTTTGTTGCACTTGAATTTGTTCCCGATTATTTTGGAAGAAAACAAGCAGTATGAAATGTTAATAAATCATTCTCCACAAAGAAGGGAAGACTGAATGATGCTGTATGGGAGCTCAACTCTGAGCTGTGGGACCTGAATTCTAATCCCACCTACCACAAAGGAGCTGCATGATTGTGCGTGATTCATTTTGTCTCCATCGGGGCTGCTATGTTCTCATCTGGAAAAGGAGGAAATTGGATAAGAACATGAGGCACAAAGCCAGGGCCTACAGGGATCAGACAGACAACAAAAATGAATGATACCTCATGGGAACAAGAAAAAGCAGGTGCAGAGGCCCACTGATAAATGACAGTGGGCACTCCGTCTCCCCGAAGGATGTGAGGGGATGTTGGGACTGCGGGGAGCTGGGAGCTCATGCCCACCTAAGGTGCCCACGGGCACTCAGCTACAGCTGAGGTTTGATCTGCAAGCTTAGAATTACCATGTCATTTGATTTTTCTGAAGAAGCCAGAAATCCAGATTTCCATGTGAAATTCTATTTTAAAAAATATTTGCCTCAAATTTTTAAAAATTATCATTCAGGCTAAAGAAAATCCCAGGAAAACCCATCTAGGGTCCAGATTTCAGATCTCTTACCTCTGGAATACATAGAATCCTTGGGCTCTCTGCTGTAAAGTTCTGGGGCTTCCCGTGTTCTGCTTAGGAAGCAGAACGTTGGAATGAATAATTAACCTCTCCAATGGCTTGAAGGTTTGTGACTCTACAAAATTCATGTGAAATCTTAATTCTCAATTTAATAATACAAAGCAGTGGGCCTTTAGGAGATGATCAGGCCATGAAGGCTCTGCTCTAATGAATGGAATATAGAATTAGTGCCCTCGTAAAAGGGCTCTAGGGAACCAGCTAGCTCCTCCCCCTTCTACCATGGAAGGACGCAGTAACAAGGTGTCATCCTTGCAACAGAGATCCCTCACCAGAGACTAAATCTGCTGGCACCTTGATGTGCACTCCCCATGTAGCTCTGTCTGAAGAAATCAAGAACTTTGATTTCTTTACCAAGAAGACTCAAAACTCTCTTTCCTCTTTTGTAAAATGGGTATGATCACAGTGCCTCTTCCACTTTGTGGAGTTGTTGCCTTTAAAGCTCCTGGCACAATTCCTGGCACAAAAGAAAGCTTCATAAACGAGCCGGAGTTGTAAGAAGATCCCAGCTTATGCAGGGTCAGGCCCCTCTTTGTAGCTTAGGATAAAGGTTACTACCATGGTGAAGAGCAGGGAATGTGTCCCTAGTCCTTCTGGAGGGCCTTGTGGCCCTTTTGCTAATTGGCTTCTCCCTTAGCCAGTCACGAAGTTCATGCATCGTAGTTCACCCCTCTTAAGGGTTCTTTGGGCACTCGATGCCCAGTTTGTGGTGCTCTAGCCCCATACTTGTCAGAGCACAAATGTAGGTGCAAGTGCAAGTCCTAGAAGATGGGGGAATTCTAAAAATATCACCCACCTGCAATGGCAAAGGCCCCAACCAATCGGAACAGCATGTGTTGCTGAGAACCCCACCCAGCCTACAGCATTAACACACAAAAGCCAGTCTTATGGCCAAGTCCTCACTTTCCCAGTGGCAGTTTCATGGCACATGCTAACCTCAGAATGAATCAATACATAGATCCTTCTCCATGGTAAGTCTTAAAAAAAATATGGTGTCAATTGGTGAAAGCAAGTTCCTCATTGGAAATCCTGCCTGGGGAGCTCACTTCCAATTTTCTTCCCTGAGCATGGGTTGAGCAACCTGCCCCATGGCCTCCTTCCCCGACACTGCCCCGTCTTGAATGGCTTCCCTCTTCCGCACTCAAAAATCTCCTCCATCCATAAAAGCCCTGGCAGATACCACCTCCTCCATAGGCCTGATCTATCTTCCGTGATCTGTCCCTCTTTGAGCCTCAAAGACACCACATACCTCTCTTATCCTATATCCTCTCCTGCTCAGGCCATATTACACCTTATTTTCCATGGAGGCTCCTTGTATGATTCATCCTTGTGTTCCTTGCAGCTCAGTGTCTGGCACAGGAAAGGAGCTCAGTAGATGTTTATAGAATTCAATTGGGAACATGCTTTCAAAAATGAACTCTGCTGTGGCTGGTTTTATTGGTTTTAATTTAAATTGAAAAAAGGAAAATGTGCTTATTATTTTTTAAAAAATTCTGCCAGCCACGGTGGCTCAAGCCTGTAATCCTAGCACTCTAGGAGGCCAAGGTGGGAGGATCGTTTGAGCTCAGAAGTTCAAGACCAGCCTGAGCAAGATTGAGACTCCACTTAAAATAGAAAAAATTAGCCAGGTGTGGTGGTGCGCACCTGCAATCCCAGCTACTTGGGAGGCTGAAGCAGGAGGATTCCTTGAACCCAGGAGTTTGAGGTTGCTGTGAACTAGGCTGATGCCAGAGCACTCTAGCCCAGGCAACAGAGTGAGACTCTGTTGAAAGAAAGAAAGAAAGAAAGAAAGAAAGAAAGAAAGAAAGAAAGAAAGAAAGAAAGAAAGAAAGAAAGAAAGAAAGATAAAGAGAGAGAGAGAGAGAGAGAAAAGAAAAGAAAAGAAAAGAAAAGAAAAGAAAAGAAAAGAAAAGAAAAGAAAAGAAAAGAAAAGAAAAGAAAAGAAAAGAAAAGAAAAGAAAAGATTAACTGTGCTGTTCTCATAAGCTCCTAAGCTTCCCCTGGTTTGGGAATTAAATGCAGGGCTACCTAGAGGCAGAATGCATTGTGGTTGGAAGTTCAACTGAGTGTCCAGCAGTATGATACAGGTGTCTTCATGACTCCATTTGGCTGTTTCTGTTGGTGACCACATAGGATCCTATTGCCATTTGTAATCCTAGTTGTGGCTCAGCAATACACCCACGATTTTTTGAACTCATCATATTGATCTGGGCAAAATGTAAACCTCTTCTCATGTAATGACAAAGTAAATTTCACTGCAGACATTTGTTTAAACAAAGCATTATTAGTGAAAATCATATTTAACTCTGTCATTGGCAATGGTTAATTTTCATTGATTCCATCACCAAGCTTAGCAAGGTGAAAACTTTGCCAATTCTAGGCAGTTTTTGGAAATATGGAAATTTCTTTGCCCTTATTTTCCTCCTTCTCCTGGAGTTCCCCCAGCAAAGCATGCGGTAACCATGTTCCACTACATGACATCCTGGCAGCTTTTGCAAATGATAGCTCTTGATTCCCATTTAACTGAAAGGGCTTCAGAGCAAGTGTGATGAGTCACACGTGAAAGACGGATTGCATCCTCTATGGAAGGAACAAAACAGCTCTGTTAGAAATGGAGATCTGAGTATGTTCATCCAACTGCACAAGGCAGTACGTTGTTCTGGGGAATGCAAACGTGAAAGGAATTTCCACTCCCCATCCATCCTGTACTTACCCATTGCCATGTTAGAAATACATGCTTTATAAAGGGCAAGTGTTCTATAAAATGTAAAGCATCATACAAAAGAAGATATTACATGAATGTGTAGGTAAACAGCAGGAAAACGTTTCTTATAATGAAATGATTGGAAAGCCAATTCTAAAACAAAATTTTCAATGCATCTTAAATGTTTATGTTACCGGGGTAATGACTTCAACAGTCTTTAACCAAGGTAAATATGCTTTACAAATATGTTGATATCTACAGAGTGCACATATTCAAAATAGTCATTAGTTGGGAAAAGTAAATGGAGCCATGGTAAATATGAGGAATGTTTTTCCCACTGAATGCGAACTGTGCAGTAGTGAAGTGGGTTATGTGTGATGCGGTGAGGATCATTTTGTCTATTATTGGCTGCATGGCATTTCCACTTGGTATTATAATTTCCTGAAATTCATCATTTAATTAAGGCTATAGATTTTGGTAAAATGATTTTTTTAAATGTCAAAAGCTATAATCTTTATACTGAAAAAGAAAATTGCTTGGTGCATACCGATGGGTGATAGGCTCAAGACACCTCAGGGATTCGTCTTGGAGTCACCTGTAGATGGGGTCTGTTTGTGTCTTTGAACTGAACTTCAGTTAGTGCCTTTCTCTTCAGACTGCAGAGGATATTAAAAGATAATTGAGTCTAAAACTTGAGTAAAATAGGAAGCTCTTCTTTTCAGATAGGTGTGGAGGGTAAAGAAAAATGTAGGATCAATTATAATTCTAATTATTTATAACTGTGGTATGGTAGGTTCCAACATTGTCACTGATAACATGAAAAAAAATAACAAAGTACACTAAATATCAATAGGCAAAAATACTTTTAACAGCACAATTTTCTTTTCTCCCTCAATAAGTAAATATTAGTACCTACCAGTGATTTCAAGGAAAGATCACCAAATTAGCGTCTTTGGAATAAAAGAATATTCTTTCAAATTATCAGTCCATATGGTAAAAAAAAATCATAATGCTTGTTTTCTCCCTCTTTGATATGTGCAATTGAGATATTTCTCATTGCAAACTAATATTTCCATATATCATGTGGCATTAAAACATTTTTCATAGTAGGCACACTAATAAAGGATCATACTTCTTAGCCTTAGGCATCTCAGAGGAAGAAAAAAGTTAAAATGTTGAGCATTGTATAAAATGTCTGACTAAGCAGAATGCTTGATTTTAAGGGGTCAGGTTTATTTTCTGTCAGGATGGAAATTAATGATTGGGGGCATTTTTTTCAATATGCAAGCTATGGAAAGTACATTTGGGAAATCATGGAGCAGAACAATTTTCTTCAAAAAGTGCAGGACAAGGACGATATGTCATTGGTCTTCATACCCTTGTGCCTAGTACAGTGCTTGACACAGAATATGTGCCCATTCAAAGGTTGTCGAGTGATTTGATGGCCTTTGTTGATGGCTTCCTTCTGTCTAAAGCACCCTATTTCTGGGCTAATCCTCAAGGGCTTTGTTCTTAGGGGCTGGTGCTCTCCCAGTGATGAGTGAATCAGAAAGAGTGACAAGGGTAATTCAAGCCAGGATAGCCCCGCCACACATAGGTTTACATTGTGGGGTTGTAATTCTGGTTGGCTGGATCACCACATTACTAAAAGTATATAGGAATCATTATATTATTGAAAGTGAGAATTATAGAATCGTAGCATATTTTTAAAAGGTAATGTCAATTCTTTCCATTCCCTCATTCCACAGCTGAGGGAACTAAAGCCTAGAGAGGGTATGCAATTTAGTCAGAGTACCAGAAAGAATATGAGACTTAGGGCTTCATGAACCTGGATTTGAACCATATTCTACAATTTTGCACAAGTTATTGAGCTTTTCTGGGCCTCATTTTCCTCACCTGTATATCGAACCAATAATGATAGCCACCTCCCAGGACTGCTGTGTGTATTATATCTCTGCTGGACATTTTCCCTCTGCCCCTGCAGATCTGCTCGCCACAATTCTCTACTCTCCTTGCACCCTACCCCCCAGAGGCTGCTTAGGAAGTATTCTATCAATGGGCTCCCAGGCTGTCTGGCATCAATTGGGTTTGGTTGATGGGGAGTCCCAAGCAGAGTTGGAGGGAGGGAGGGAAGAGAATGAGGGCTGGGGACTCATTCTCCTGGCTCCCTCCCTGTGAGGCACCTTGGGCTGGCTGAATCTCTTGGTAGAGGTCACCGCTCTCTTCAAGACAGTTATTTCTCATGCTTATTGATCTGTCCAGGTTCTAGTTACCACTCACTGCTTTCATTCTTTTGGGTCTGGGGTGATGGCAGCTGCTACTAGAACTACTTCTGATGGTCTCCCTGTATCTACCTGTTTGTAAATGCTCCCTTTGCAAAGAAATCTGTCAAATTATTTCAAGTTGGGTGTACCATCTGTTTCCTGTTTGACTCTGATTCTGTAGACTTAGAACAGAGCCCAGCACACAGTAAGTTCTCGGTGTGTGAAATCTGTTGGTGGTAGTAGTAGCAGTGTAGTGCCAGTAGGGGATACAGTGGAGGCAATGGTGCTGGTGTTTTCTGAAACCACACAGCCAACCACATGCAAAGGTGGTAGGAAGTACCCCCCCTCTTATCCTCAACTCTTTCTCATCTATTGCTCTTCATAATCCATGCTTGAGAGGGTAATGAATGGTTGACCTCTAACACCTGTGTTTTGTGGCCACAGAGTGAAATAAACCCCAAGCACATCCTCCCTTATATCTGGTGCTTTGTGGTGTTTAAACCTGTCTTAGACAGCTAAATAATGTAATGAAAATCAGTGGGAATGTGGTTGAGGGCTATTACTATAATTAAACCAGTCCCCGTTTACAACACCACTTATATTAATACAAAGGCCCAGAAAGCAAAAACTGACAAGGAATCCAGGAGTCCTTGGTTTTGGGCCTAGATCTGTCTCTAACTTGCAGGTGACATGGGAGAGTCACTATCAGTGCATTCCTCAACTTGGCATGATGAAGAACATTCCTGAAAATTGAACATTTCAGAAATGGAAAATTTCAATAGAAAAAATTCATTGAACACTGATGATCTTTAATTTTTTATGATTAATTTGTTGGAAAATGTAACAGAGAATCACTAAGGTTTTCTACAGGTGTTATTTTATAAAGTCAGTTGCAATGTTTTAATACAAATATGCACTGAACGTGTTCCTAATATTTTAGTGAGTTTTCTTTAGGTAGTAATACACCCATCAAGATATTTTCGGTAAAGAAATTCAGAAAACAATTATAAAAGCTAATGAGGTAATGGAAAGCTTTTAATTTCAACAATTTTAATCAGTTTTTCACCTACCCTATTTGATGTGGTGTGCCTTCGGGTTTTTTTTTATTTGTTTGTTTGTTTATCATATTTTTTATAATATGACATGAGAACATGATGTTCTTACTATTAATTGCAGGCAATTATCCAAAAATACTTTAGAAGTTGGCTTGTGAACATTTAATAAATGGGAATGGCAATCACTTGACAACATTTGGGGTTCACTAATAAAAAGGTCTACCTTAATAAGATTTTTCTTTTGTTTTGGTAGTGTTCGGATCAGGGGTGGAGGAATTTTTCATGTTGGAAGGTCACATTAATTTAGCTGTAATCAAATAAGGTCACATTCAAGAAACTTTAATTAGATATACTTAAAAATGTACATTGTTTTTTAAACTAACTGCTATGTACTTAATAATTTCAAAAAATGCAAAATATTTGTTAATTTTAAAGTTAACTAATCTTTTAATGACTTTGTCTTGTCTGCTTTTTGTTGGAAAGCATTTGAATATTTTGTTGCAGCATGGAGGTCCACAGTTTCAATTGATCCTCTAGATGGGTATGAGTCATTTGTCACCTTAAGGGCCTCTTATTTGGGTTAAGCTGGAGAATGTAGATTTTGCAGAAATAAGTGGTTGAAAAACAATAAGGCATCTATCAGGCATGAGTCACTGAAGGCATGAGTATTCTACTGCATTTTCCCATATTTCCATTGGATCTTTCTTAGCATCAAACAATGACTTTACAATATCATCTACTAAGAGCCCAATCAATTCCATCTGAAGTTCTTTAGTTGCCTTAGTGATATCAACTAGGTGAGGCTGAAATGCTAATTTGAGTGTGATGTTATGATTCTCAAAGTCAGTGAACCTTTCATTGTATTCTCCAATTAATAGGTCTATAACAGTGGCGCATCCTTCAAATGATTGGCATATATCACCCTGCTCATCGATGACTTTTGCTAACTGGGGAAAATGTTCATCTGAAATCTCCTTTTGAAGAAGAAATGTTCTGAAAAGGGATAGCTTAAAATGCTTGGATTTTTTTTTTTTTTGCCTCATATCATATATAGACTTAGTTTTACCTTACAAATAAATATTCAAGTCATTTTGATTGGACATATCACACAGAAATACTGCATTCCTATAGAAATCTTCTTTCAATAATTCAAATTGCTGATTCTGTTCTTCATAAAATTTAACTATCTGTTCTTGCAGAGATAAAATTTTGGCTAAGACCTGACCCTGTGATAGCCAATGCCCTTTAGAATGCTACAGCAAATCCACATTGAATACCTCATTATTCAACTTTAGCATGTTACCAAACCAACAATGCTATAGTATATTTGCACAAATATAGGTAACAATACTTATAACTTGTTGCAAGGTGTCACTTAAAATAGTAGCTTTAGTGCAGATATTTTGCTGATGCAAGATACAATGAAAATAAATGAGAGCATCTCGATCTGTTAATACTTCTTTTATCTTTGCAATAAACTCTTCATGTTTTCCTGTCATGGAAGGTGTACCATCTGTACATACACTCACTAAATTTACCAAATTCGGTCCAACTTCATGACATTTATCTTGAAAGATGTCGAAGATATCTATTCCCTGTGTTCTGTTCACATGAGTGCCCAAAGCAAGTAACTCTTTGTAGCAAAGAAAATCTTCTGTTATCACCTGAATGAAGCAGAAAACCTGTGCTGAGTCAGTATCAGTTGATTCATCCAAAGCAATTGAGGAATATACATTTTACTTTTGAAATATTGCATGAAGTTCTTCTGTTAAGTTGAAGGCTAATTCATGCTGCTGATCAATCATGGTTCTCCTTGAAAGAGGTAGTTGTTTGTACTTTGAAATGTTATACAGGTCTAAGCATCCTTCAACTTTGGCAATGCTTTCTTTCACAATTTCTACATCACTGAATGGCTTCCTTTTATCCCCAAGTATATAAGCTGCTTTAGAAGCTGCTTCAGTGGCATTATTTCCAGGACTTATTGCTTCTTAAAAGAATTGTCATTGTTTTCACTTTTCATCTTTTAATTTCTGCAATACAACATTTTGCGCCTCTCCTACTAATTTAAAATATTTGTGGTCCTTATGATTGTTATAATGCTAATGAACATTGAATTTCTTTAATGTTGATATTGCAGTATCACAAAGCAAGCAAATCATCTTATCTTAGCAGAAACAAGACAATATTGCAATTCCCAATCCTCATTAAAAAATCTGTTTTCTTCCTTCTGTGTTCTCTTGGTTTTCTTTGACATGATGGGTTGTTAAGCAATGCAACTATTCACAAATTGCACTTCAAACAGAAACACAGTGCACCATTGTCAAGAGATGATAACAGACTGGCCTACTCAATCCCCATAAACTCTCACCAACCAGCCTCATGCAGTAGTGGCACCAGTCAGTTGGGGGAAGTTTAAACTAAATCATGAGCATAGCAGCCATTGATTTAGCCTTTATGACTTACTAATGTTCTAATTGTGCCAGTCAATCTGAGAGGATTATTTCATTGAAACTTACTTTTATTCTTTGGTATTTTAAATATGTTCATTTTAAAAATAAAATAAAAATATAAAAGATGAACAAAAATGTATTAATAAAAATCAAAGAATTTGTTCTGTAAAATTTGGATTCAGTCAAAAGACCACACTTTAAAGACCTAGATGGCCATCGGTGGCCTTAAGGATGCAGGTTCCTCACACCTGGAGCAGATGGTGGTTATAAAAATGGTATAAATTGAGTGTGTCTGGAGGTTAGCAGGGCATTTTGATAGGCCTTTCTCGATGTTTTGGTGTATGAGAGAAAGATAGGTGAGCTGGACAAATACTGGAACAAGAATCCAGGCTCTAGGCCTGTTTTGTTTGTTTTATTTTTTGCTTTTTTCACATTTTTCAGTTGTATAAATTCCTCAAAAGAATGGGACAAATGTCCACCTGTTGGGGAATGACAGGGCCATGCCTTCTCTATCTTTGCCCCCACTCCTTTTTCTTTTAATCTTTTAGCTTATTTTGAAATAATTATAGATTCACAAAAAAGTTTCAAATGCATGTACAGGGAGGCCTGTGTATTCTTCATCCAGCCTCCCCTAATAGTTAAAATCTTCAATACACCATTACAGCACACTATCAAAACCAGAACAGTGATTCAATGCAATTCACACTTTATTCAGATTTCACCACTTTTCTTTTTGCTATTTTATGTCTTTTGTATTTTGACATCGAAGTTATATTTACCCTGTCAATTTCTATTAAAAGGCCTTTCTGGGGTTTTGATTGGGATTGGTTTGAATCTACAGATGGATTTGGAAAGAATTTTACAATATTGTATCTTCTAGCCTATAATCAAAGTCTATATCTCTATTTAATTCATTATGTCACTAATTTTTGTTTGCAATGTTTTATAGTTTTTGTGTACAGGTCTTTTTACATCTTTGGTCACATTTATCCCTAAGTATTCCATAATTTTAGTGATATTTTAAATGCCCCTGTTCTTAATTTCAAACTTCCAGTTGTTCCCTGCTAATGTATACACAAAGAGTTGATTTTTTTAGGTGTTGATATTGTATCATGCAACCTTGCTAAGCTCAGTTATTAATTGTAGAAGCATTTATTTTAGATTGAGTTTTGTATGTAGTCTCTCATATAGTCTTTGAAGAGACACTTTTGCTTCTCTCTTTCCAATCTAAATGTCTTTTCTTCCCTTGTTGCACTGGAAAGAACCTCTAGTACAGAGGACAGCAATATACACTCTGGGTTCACACATCCATTTTGGGTTTGTAGTATCCTGCATGTAAACACCCATAACAACTTTTATCACATGAATGCCTGCTCCTTCTCCCCTACATTGGGAAAATATATATCAGGATATTACATTTACAGGCGGTCCCCAAGCTATGGAAGACCCAACTTACAGCATTCCATACTTATGAACAGGCTCCCAAACATCCACTTAAAGATAATATATAATTAAATGAATAGTTTGGACACTAGTTTCTTCTGCACATGTAAACAAAGCCCATGGCCTAAGTGGTTCATTGGGGCAGGATGCTCATGCTAGTGGCTAGTCTCATTGTTTATATGGTCTCTTACATACATTATCACTTTTATCTTAACTGTTTTATTCACTTTTGTCAGTCTGTGTTTATCCTTACAGTAATGCCTCCAAAGCAGAAGTCCACTGCAAGACCAGGTGAGCCTGCAGCAAAGGGAAAGGTGATTACAGTAGAAAGGAAAGTACAAGTAATTAAGCTTTTGGAGAAAGGCCAGATGCCATCATTCATTGGGAAAGCATTTGTCTTCAGTTGCTCAACTATCAGAACAATTATAAAGGATAAAATGAGCATAATGGAACATGTCAAAGGCAGTGCTCCAATGAAAACATCAATTATTAGTAAGCAGCATAGTGGATTAATTATTGAAATGGAAAGGTTATTATTGATTGGTTAGAAGATCAAAATAAGCATAAAATTTCTATTAGCCTAGCATCGATGCAGCATTAGGTGAGTATTAACCTTTAATATTCTTTGTAGAAATTTCTCGTATCTTCTATTTAAACTTTTGGTATAAGTTTGTTTTTATATTCTATTTCTTTGAATTAAAAGAAAAAGCACAATAGTTTCTGTAACTTATTACAGTACAAGAGTATTACTATTATTACAGTATTAAACAGTATTATTTTTCCACATATAAGCCATTATAGTATTGGCGTTATTTTGTTATTACTACTGTATATGCACTGTTCATCATGGATCTAAGTTACATACAAATCTGAACTAAAGACATACTCAGGAATGTATCTCATCTGTAACCCAGGGAACACCTGTACTAATATGAACACATCCACTTGATTTGAAACAAGGCTAGGATACCGAGTAATGAAAGTTAATTCATTGAAGTTTTGACAGGCTGAAGGCCATGATTTCAGACTGGAAACAGAAAATCGAAGATAACTACAGGGACATTAGGGAAAAGAAAGGGGATCAAAACGTCTGGTAGTAGCCAAAAAGTAAATTATCTTCAAGATGCATAGGAGAGGATTGTAGGTGGCAAATGGGATGATTCACATATCCACCAAGACTTAAATGTGGCCACACTAGCTTATAGGGATTTTAGGCAAGGCATACAAAATATCTGGCAATGGTTAGGGCTGAGAGAGTACACAATGAATCACTTAATAGAGGAGGTCGTGGGAAAGGACTTGAAGAAATGACTCTCTTCTTTCCATGTGAACCATGACAATTGAAGATGGAGCTATGAGGAGGGGTAGCAGGTCAATTTGGGATGCATCTTTAGGGAGTGTTGAAACAACATGAGCATGTTGGCCTCCTCTTCTCCTCCCCCACCCGTGGAGGTGTCAAGGGTAGTACTTTGTGATGTCTAAGCCATCTCAGGGTTACTATTGGCTGGAGCAGTGCTGGATGACCAAACAAAGCTTAAGGGTGTGGTTCTCATTACCCCTAGGAGGATATATATAGTGAGGGCAGAGGCCTGGGATAGACCACTGGGAGGCTTCAATATGGCTGAGGACATCTGCACACCAGAGGAGCCTACCATAGATATGCAACAACCAACTGTATGCATGGAACAGCCAACCCCAATCACCAAAGGCAGGAAGGAGATAAAGACCCTCTGTCAATACAACAACAAAGAAAGTGATATGCTCAGACTACCTTAGCCATGACCCTCCTCTTCTTCTCCACCTCACCATTCTACCCTGTCCTTCTCTGGAACAAACCCCTTCCTCAATCAGCATCCATTCTCATAACTCCCCCTTGCCATCCAGTTGTCATCCTCTTCCCTCAAAGTAATGCCCTTCTGGCCTCTCCCTATTTTCTCCCAGGTTCAGAAGATACTCATAATGGTAAAATTAGCCCTTCAGCAGAATTTGAATAAGATGAAGAAAATAAAAATGCCAACAATAATAGTCTCTTACTACAGGGTGCATAAGAAAAGAAATCCAAATCAGCTGAAGAATAAAGAAGAGAACCCGGAGAACTCCATCAATCCCATCCAAGAGACCAGAGACCTAAACCTATCTGTGGAGTCTCCAGAACAGGCTGTGGAGAAATAGTCAACCATGGAAAAAACAAATCTAAGAAATACATGGTACACCGATGGCAATGATTAAAATAAAATCAAATTTTAAGGGCAGATGTCTGTGTGCGTGTATCTCCTCTTGTTCTCTAATGATGGGAAGGAAGGAAAGGAAAGGGAAGAGGCAGGCATTTGAGAAGGGTGGGGCACATGGGGTCCTGCAGGGTTGGGGGATGGACCTACAGGTTGACATTTAGCCATACATTGTAAGTAAGGACTGGGGGAAGACTGAGCACTGAAGACACATTTCCTTCTTAAAATTTTATCTCATAGGAGAGGAGGAAAAAGACTTGGTGTTTCTTGGAGGATGTGTGTATGTGGAGAAGGGCAGGTGGGGAGATCTGTAATATATACGGGGTGATCATGACACTCTTCCCCAAAGGCAAACAACAAAATCACCTCCAGGCCACATAGCTCATAGGCGGGTATGTTGTAACCCACCTAATGCTGTGAGCAACTGAAGGTCTTCAGAAGGACCAAAAAACTCACCTTACAGAAAGTCACCAAGAGCACCCACCCTTTCCCCCACATATGCGTACTAAAATAATGATGTTTGGAGGCCACAGTTCCAAAGCTAATGAGGGCAATTTCTTGTTAAGAAACTGAAGATAGAGCAGCAGCCTACAAATTGTGGGGCAGTGGGAGCGGTCTGCATGCGGTATAGCTAATAAAAGGGAGCATTGTCTACAGAGAATTTTAGCACAAGAATAAAGCAAAAGCTGGTCTTTTTATTATCACCTCTGTAAGCCAGCATTTCTAAATAATGTCAGTGATTAAGTATTCTTCCCCTGAAAACAATATTGATTTTGTTAGAGAGGGTATGGTAGAGTTGCTTTGAATCAAATGTACAGGGGTACATATTTTTACTTTGTTAATTTAAGAAAGATATTTGGAGCTTTACTATTCGAACTCACTCTCTGGTGCATGCTTTGTTTGATTTATACCTTAGTATTTCATTTTCTTTGGAGTGACTGTAAATAGTATCATGTGTTTAATTTCAGTTCCCACATGTTCATTGTTAGTATGTAGAAGTGTGATTTATTTTTTATTTTTAAATAAATTTTATTATGTATATTTGGGGTTTACAACATGATGCTGTGGCACACATATAGACAGTGAAATGGTTACCATACCGAAGCAGGGTAACATATGATCTCATATAGTTACTTTCTTTGGTGTGTGACAAGAGCAGCTAAAATCTGCTTATTTAACAAAAATCCCTAATACAATACAATTTTATTAACTTTAGTTCCCCTGTTGTACAATCGATCTCTATACTTGTTAATCCTACATATCTTCTATTTTATATCCTTTGACCTACATCTCTCCATTTCCTGTCCCTTGCCTTACCAATGGTAACCACTGTTTAATTATCTGTTTCCGTGTATTCGAGCCCTCCCCTTTTTAAATATTCCACCTATGAGATCATTCAATCTTTTTCTTTCTCTGGCTTATTTAGTTTAGCCTAATGCCTCCAGTTCCACCCATATTGTGGCAAATGGCTGGGTCTCCTTATTAAAACTGAATAATATTCCATTGTTATATATATCTCCCACATTTTTTAATCCATTCATCTGTTGGTGGGCATTTTAGGTTGTTTCCATGTCTTGGCTATTGTGAATAATGCTGCAGTGAACTTGGGAATGCAGGTATCTTTATGATGTGGTGATTTTGTTTCCTTTGTGTGAATATGCAGATGAGGGATTGCTGGGTCATACAGTAGTAACACTTTTAATTTCTTTAGGAACCTTCATTCTGTTTTCCATAATGGCTATACCAATCTACCTCCCCACCAACAGTGTACTTGAGTGTCTTTTCTCCACACCCTTGCCAACATTTGCTATTTTTTGTCATTTTGATAAAAACCATCTTAACAGGTGTGAGGTGATGTTTCATTGCCATTTTGATTTGCTTTTCCCTTATGATTAGCAATGTTAAGCACCTTTGCATATACCTGTTAGCATGCCACTGCAAGAAATAGTACAGAGATTCCTGTGTAACCTTTACTAAATTTCCTCCAATGATAATATCTTGCAAAAGTATAGTACAACTTTACAACCAGGAAACTCGCATTGATACAATCTATCTACCTGATTCAGAGTTCACCAGTTTCACATGTGATGCTTATTTGTGTGTGTTTAGTTATATACAATTTTATCATATATCCAGATTCAAGTGACAACCACCATAGTAAAAGTACAGAAAAGTTTCATCACCACGAGGATCTCTCCAGTTGCACTTTCATAGCTACACCTACTTACCCTTCCCTTCAAGTTCATAACCCTTAGAAACCACTAATCTCAATAATCTTGTCACTTCGAGAATGTTATACAAATGGAATCATTCAGTATGCAGCCTTTTGGAACTGGCTTTTTCACTCAGCATAAGTCTGTAGGGATTCATTCAGGTTGTTGCATGTATCAATAGTTCATTAATTTATATTCTTGAGTGTGGTATTCCATGGTATAAATATACCACAGTTTACTTAATCATTCCACCTGTTGAAAGGCTTCTGGGTTGTTTCTAGTTTTTGGCTATTACAAAGAAAGTTGCTATAATCATTCACATGCAGGATTTTGTAAGAACATAAGATTTCATTTCTATTTAATAATTACTCAAAGGTGTAATTTCTGGGTAGTATGGTAGTTGCTATGTTTAGTTTTATAAGAAAATTCCAACATTTCTAGTGTGTCTGTATCATTTACATTCAAACCAGCAATGAATGAGTGATCTAGTTTCTTTGCATTCTCAGTGGCATTTGGTTTTGTTACTTAAAAAAAAAATCTTTTCTGATAGGTATGTAGTAATATCTAATTGTGGTCTTAATTTGAATTTCTCTGACGGCTAATGATGTTAAGCATCTTTTACATGTGCTTATTTGTCATTCATATATTCTCAGCCGTCTCCTTTTTACAGGTTCATAATGATGGCTTAAAATTGGTATTAAGTGATCAACACTTAGGTGCACATACAGTAATAACATTCAACGTGTGTCAGGCAGATGGGAGGGCGGAGAAGGGGATGGGTATATTCATGCCTAATGGGTGCAGTGCGCACTGTCTGGGGGATGGACATGCTTGAAGCTCTGACTGGTATGGGGCAAGGGCAATATACGCAATCTAAACATTTGCACCCCCGTAATATGCTGAAATAAAAAAATTAAAAAACAGGTATATTTACAACATACGTATCAAGTTTAAAAATGGCAAAAGGATTGGAAGATTTTTCTGATAACAGAATCTAAATGCAATAAGAGTTCCAACAAGCTAGACTCGGGACCACTAGAAGGAATGGATTTAATCAAGCAAGGAAAATTTTGATAGAGAAAATTGGCAGGTTCTTATCTTGGAGTCCCACACCTGACATCTGTGAATAGAATGAGAGACATTCGGTTTAACAGTAGTATAAAAAGATCAACACAGACATTTTCAATTGACAGTAAATATATTGTGAGCCAAGGATGTGAAAAGGTTGTTCAAAAGCTACTAGTACCTTTGATTAAGTTCCATGGGAATGTTGTAACTAAAGCAAGAGGTGACATTCTCTCTGTGTTCTGTGTTGATCAGACTATACTTGAAGAACTGTTTTCTGTTGTAGGTCTTATGCCTTAAGAGGAATAGTGGCAAATTAAATAGTAACTAGGGAACAGGAAGAAATCTGGGTGATGATGGGACTTGAAATGGTGTTGTAGGGCAAATGATGGAAAGAAGTGTATCAGGAAGAGTCCTGATGACAAACACATTATACACTCTAATATGATAATTTGAGGAGAGTTTAATAATTGAATAATTACAAAGGAATGGGACAGTATAGGGCAATCACAAGAAATAACTTGGATTTGGAAACAGGAAGGCAACTGCTACCACCTGTTACTGGAATCTGAATAATGAGAGAGCTCTGTGGAGAGAATGGTCCGATAAAAAGTGATGATCTAGAGGGATGAAACAAGACTACAAAAATCATGCAAGGAAGAAATCAGAGGAATAAATACTCTGACTTCATTCTCTTCCTTTCCTCCAATCATTTGCATGGATTTCTAATTGACTAAAATTAACCCAAAGTCAGAGAACAAGAGAACCCATTAAAAGCATAGTGGGGAAGAGTGGAAAATGGATCTGTTGTTGCAAATGGAGGGTATATTAATAACATTGAACTCAGAGAAGCAAAAGTCTTAGGAGAGATCACCATATCTTTCTTCAGCTCTCTGTTATTGGGTCATGTGGAATCAGGTTACACAGACTTTTTGAGTGTCATATGTCTGATTAGTAGTACCACCATAGGGAACTCAGGAGGAAAGTGGCATAAACTCCATTAAGCAGTTGATCTGGATGAGTTTGTCCTGGAAAATCTGTGCACAAAATTTTCAATTGTAATTTAAGGATATTTTGCTCTTTCCTATGGCACGAATGTCTCACCATGCCTGTCACTCTCTACATCAAAATGTCTGCTACTTGTAACTATATTTCCTCTGGCAGAAAGTAGAAAATTGGTGTGTTTTTAAAGCTTGCTATCTCTTGAAATAGAAAAAAAAGTTACATAATATAGAAACTTAAACAGTGGCAAGGATATGTGTTAGCTTGACTGCTAATTTTCTGAATGTTCAGACTTAATCTTGTTTTCTGTGGTATCATCAGCACATAGCATGGAGCCTGTCACTCAATAGGCAGTCAATAATATTTTCTGAACAATGACATAAGCATAGAAAATGAGGGGTAGCAAAGTGATGGAAAAAAGACTGATAGTGACTCATGTTAAATGTGGTTCTAGTCGTAGCTCTGGTTATAACTAATAATATAATCTTGGGCTAGTTAAATAGATGCCCTTGAAGGTGATGTTGCGGTATAATAAATTCCATGAATCTAGATTTAATAGTTAAAATTTGGGTCTTCAGCTTCTACTATGCAGCACATTAATCTGAGTGCAGAAACATACAAAATATCCAAGATAGTGGAACGGGTCTGTCTAGCTGAAGTCTCAGTAGAACACAGAGGCTGACATCTACCCAGATAAAGATTGTATGCATATACAGTAGATATGTTTATCTTAATTATATTATGATTTTAATCTTATAGACCTCTAATTTTATTTTAGTAAACTTTAAATCAATGCACATTTAAACTAACGATATTGGATTAAAATGCTTCACTAACAGTGAATAACACTATTAGTAATACTAATATTATCTAACATTTTTGAAGAATTATGTCTAATATTTGTTTAGTATTTATTAAATATCATGTGCTTCTTATGGATAGTGTAATTTAACTCTCACTACCAACTCATGATCTGTATAGTTTTGCTATCACCATCCTTAGGGATGATAGATGAAGGCCATACAGTAAGTGATGAGGTAGAGATTCAAACCCAGGCAGTCTTGTGTACAGAGTCTAAACTCATATCTACTCACTATAAAAAAGTTATCATCACTTGACTTTTCAGCTGAGAGCTAGTGGCAAATGCACATTTTCTATGATATAGATTTAAAGTTATTATTATTGCGTGCTTTAGTTTTAGAACCTGCATTACAGAATTTTTCCTTTTACGGCACTGACACTTAAAAATACTTAAATTGATAATTTTCAGATATTGCTTAGAAAAATATACATGCATTTGGAAAATTCTCTTGCAAAGAGTTGTCGCAGCTGGGTTAATTTAGAACAATTACCATGAACAGATCCATATGAACATAAACTAATATAGCACTAGTTCTGTCAATCCACAATGTGCACCTGGGTGGATGTATAGTATGCTCTCTGATTTATGATGTCCTACATGAGGCAAGATTCATTCATCACAGGTGTTATTTGTCTTCCATTCTGTGTGCTCTCACATGTGGGACTAAACTGCTCCTGATTATTGCTCTGAAAAATATATATTTCTTTTATTTAAGGAATTTCATATATTTTCCATGCACTTTGAAGTTTTGGTCTTTTGTAGGTCCCACTTTCAGTTATACTTTTGCTCTATATCATATTATTTTTCTTTTGCTTTTTACAATTCTCTTAACCAGCTAGCATACGGAAAACAAAATGGCTAAATTGGTCAGCATTCAGCACTTGAAGAGCTAGCATTAAATCAAATATTTCTTAATTTATATCAGGAATAATGGTAGTAAATGTTTATTGTCTGTTCCTAGTGACCTGTGATAGCATTTTAGCACCCAAATGTATCATCTCTATATAAACTTAACAGAAAACACAAGGAAGACCAAGTTAGACACAGAGGCAATGTAGCCTTTGAGTCTCAGATCCTACACATGAAAAGATGCAGAAAAAAATTATAGAAAGTTTCCTTCTTCTTTAAAATTCTTTTGTCCAGTAATAGTCGCTATTGAAGAAAATAATTTTTGCGTAGAATAGCACAGTAGAGTATTTAAAAAGTAAAACTTTTGAGCCTGGAACATCTGGAGTCATGACTTTGGGAAAATAATTTTGCCTGTATGAGAGTTGGTGTAAACTGTAAATGGGGCTACAAATTATCATTATTTTCCCCCATGAGGATTAAATGAGAAAATGCCTGCCTAATAGATTAATGACTGATAATTGGTATGCCAGGAATGGCTAAAAGATTCTTTCTTGCATGCCAATTTTGCAAAGAAGAATGAAAGGTTATCAGTGTCTTATTAAAAATTTCTGTGGGCAAAGGACAATGTAGGGAGTTGTAACTGAGGAAATCATGTGCATCTGCAGAGTTGCTATATGTCTGCTACAGATTTACATACCTGCAAAGGCACTCATGGCTAGAGAGTGATTGCTACCTCTCTCTAGTCAACTTTCCTCACTTAATAAAGAGTTTCAAAGGCTTATCTGCAAAATCAAGAAGGAAAGGAAAAATGGCCATAAAATAGGCATCTTTAGATAAAGAGGAAGTGACATCAACAAACATAGCAGAGTAGAGAACTCCAAGGCATCCTTCTTTTTACCCTTAAAACAACTAATGAGCTGGCAAAAACTGAACTGTCAGAATCAATCTTTGTTGAAATCTAAATTTCAGTTAAAAATTACAACAACTAGGGGAAAACTTTGTGAAGAAAGAAGTTGCTGCTTTATAGTGAGGAAGTGCTGTGGTATTTTAAATTGCCTGTCTACCATCACTCACATCCCAGATTTGCAATAATAGTAAGGATAATAACATGCACTACACTCCTGTTGCAGATTCCTAGTGCCAGAGGGAGCAATACAGACTATTCTTAAAGAATGTGGTTGGAGTTGTGACCTGTCTGGCTGTTTCTGTAAAGACTGGAACAAAGGCTTTCTTTTGTTTTGTGCAACTTGGAATATTTCCAAGGCTGGGGAAGCTTACTGGATGGCCTTTTCTAAAAAATATTTAAAGAAAAAAATACTGGTTGCTGCAGCCTGAAGCAAGGGACAACACTTGAGTCAAGCATAATCTGACCAAGAAGCCTGGGAAGGAAGAGGTTGAGAAAAGAGATATATGTGAGAATAAATGGCTTTTAAAGCTTCTATGTGTACTGGGGGATTGAGTAATCTGTGTCCACGCCCAAGATGAGATTTGTGCTCAGAAAAAGTCTGCAAAGGCCCTAAGGTTTTACCACTGGCTTGCCTCACTTTCTGCGTAAGTAATAAGTGAAAGCTAAGGTAGAGTTGTAAACACCTTGGCAAAGTGTTGAAGAAGTGCCACAATGCAAAGCCAATCTGCAAAGACTAGGAAAGTATTTTTATTTTTTTATTTTTTGTTGGCTCCAGGTACTTAAAGTAACTCTTTCAAAATACCAGCTGAACACTACACTAACAGAACACAGAGTTCAGTTGCCAAGCATTTAAAAGAATACACCCATTACAGAAACACTTTAGAAAAATCGGTAAACAAGTAAACAATAATAACTGATAATAGGTAGCACAACAAATCCTATGGAGAGAGGAAAATATAATTTCTGCAGTTGCTACATTATAGCATCAAAAATGTCAAGTTTTC
>RJWJ010000763.1:151385-179913 GCA_004363605.1 Indri indri
ATCAATCCATGAGTGGATTAATAAAATTTGGTATATATTTACAATGGAATATTACTCAATCATAAGAAACGACAGTGATCTAGCACCTCTTACACTTTCCTGGATTAAAATTAAGCCCATTATCCAAAGTGAAGCACCACAAGAGCAGAAGAACGGGCTCCACTTGTACTCACCATCAAACTGGTTCTAACTGATCAACCCTAGGTTGATCACATGGCAGAAATACTCTCTAGGGATTAGGGGGATGGGGGGGAAATCAACAACTAAAGGACACGGGGAGCACTAAGGGGGGGGCGGGAAGGGCATGCCTTAAATCCGCACTTGGGTGAGGCAAAGGCATAAAGTGTAACTGTAGTGTTTGTACCCCCACAATACCCTGGAATAAAAAAAAAAAAAAGAAAAAAAGAAAAAAAAATTTCAAGTTTTCAGCCGAAACTATGAGATACACAAAGACATAAGAAAGTATGGCCTTTTCATAAGGAAGAGGAAATTAATAGAGACTGTCCAGCAGAAAACCCAGGCATTAGACTTCTAAACAATGATTTTAAGTCAACTGTCTTAAATATCTTCAAATGGTTAAATTAAAAAACTGGAATAAATAATTAAAAGAAATCAAGAGAACAATGTCTCAAAAATAGACAGTATCAATAACACGATAAAAATTGTACAAAGCAACTAAATAGAAATTCTGGACTTAAAAAGTACTAAAGCTGAAATAAAAAATTCACTAGAGAAGTTCAACATCAGATATGAGCAGGCAGTAAAAAGCAGTGAACTTGAAGTTAGGTTAATTGTGAATATCCAGTCTGAGGTTCAGCAAGAGGAAAGAATAAAGAAAAATAAACAGAGCTTAGGAGACCTGTGGAACTCCATCAAACGTATTGCATAATGGAAAGTCTGAAAAGAGAGAGAAAAGAGAAAAGAGCAGAAAGAATATTTGAGAAAATAATGGTTGAAAATTTCTGAAATTTGATAAAAGACATGAATTTCTAAATCCAAGAAACTCAGCAAACTCCAAGGAAGATGAACTCAAAGAGATCCACACTGAAACACATTATAGTCAAGTTGTCCAAAGCTAATGACAAGGAGAGAATCTTGAAAGCAGGAACAAAAGAGCAACTTGTCATATACAAATGATACTCAATAAGATTACTATCTGATGGCTTTTCAGAAACCATGGGAGTACTGAGAGAAAAAATCTATCAATTAAGAATTCAATGGAAAGATACAGACTGTCAAATTGGGTCCATTAACAAGACCAAATTTTATGTTATCTACTAAAAAAAATACTTTTAGCATAAAAACACATGTAGATTAAAAGTAAAAGGCTGGAGAAAGATATGCCATGCTAACACTAATTCAAAGAAAGGTGGACCATCTATATTAATTTCAGACAAAGCAGACTAGAGTAAGGGAAATTATCAGGTATAAAGAGGGGCATTGATAATGTGGTCAACTCTCCAAGAAGATACAACGATCTAGATTAGGTAAATCCATAGAAAATCAAAAGCAGATTAGTAGTTTCCAGCGGGTGGGGAAGAGGGGAATGGGGAGTGACCATTTAATGGCTACAGAGTTTCCTTCTGGGGTGATGAAATGTCTTGGAAATAAAAAGAAGTCATGGATGAACGTTGTGCATGTAATGAATGTATACTTTAAAAAGTTTAATAATTCAATTTTCTTATACGGATACTTAAATAAATCCATGAGGAGACAACAAAATTATGTATTTTGAAAATATCATTTATTGAATAATTACTACTAAACTGATTAATGCCTGATGTGTGCTATCTCACCCCATTTCTTGTCCAAGGTAGATAATAATTGCCCTGGGAATCCTTCTCAGTGCAGCACTGCAGGCAATCGCTACTAAGAAAAAAACGAACAAAAACATTCTGTCTGTCCTGGGATGACCTTTCCCAATATCCACCTTCAATCCTACCCCGCCTACTGACTGATATCTGCAATTCCACAAAGCTTCACACTTTCTGCTCTGGTCTTTGACCTTTGCTAAATATTCCGCTGGAGATGTGTTGAAGGTTGGGTTCTCAGGAAAAAGATCCTAAGGCAAAGATTTGTTTGGAGGAGGTCTACTGGGAAATGACACTTTTAAGGAGTTGGAGAAGCAGGATTGAGCAGGTGGAGAAGTTGTACTGTAGTTTGAGAGTGCAGCTGAGCCCCATAGAGAACTCCAGAGCTGGGATAGCACCTTGAAGGTATCCTCAAATTAGGAAATGAACTTGTATCCCCACATGAAATAGTCACTGTATTTGGGCTGCCCCCAGCAAAGAAGTGTGACCTTGGACAGGAAAGGGTAATTCCTAGGGGGGGACTCAGCTCTGAACTGTCAGCAGTCAATACTCTGGCAGTCGGGGAAATATGTTCATTGGTTCTGAAAGGGAAATCTGGGTGGCATGCCACAGCAGAGGTGCGCCAATTTTATTTTTCAGTAAAATTTATACATCAGTATGAATTAATTTAACATTATGGTGGCAGAAAAAGAAAGCAAGCACGTCAGGGGCCCAGGTATGGGATGTGGGGGGTTATAGAGAGAGACTAAGTATGTTGAAGAGAATAAAAATATTGTCATATCATGAGATAGCAACATTCCCTAAGTCTGTTTTCAACTATTTTGTCTTTAATTTTAAAAAAAATATATATATAATATTGCTTTGGGAATGATCATGGTAGTGCACCTTGAGATCACTATTTGTAGGATAATCTGAACCTAATTTTATATTTCAGGAGCTTCCTTTGCCTGTTAATTTCGCAAATTTACCCTACTGAAAAACTGTCTTCCCAACAGGCAAAAAGGCCCATTGTTGATTTCCTCACTCAATCTACAAGCCAGGTCTTTCCAGCTCACACTCAGCATCTTTGAAGCCTATTAGTGGCACTGCAGTCTAGAGGTAGGAGAGAGAAATGTGATTAGCAGAAAAAAAAAGCCAATAAATACAAATTCTTTGCAGGATTTGATTCTACTTTCTAGTCACAGCAAATGTTAAAGAGAAGCAATGGGAAAAATTGTATCTATATTTCCATCACCCAGGAGATCAGTTTTTTCTATTTTTCTGTGTCCACTACAATTGCTGACAATATGTGTGCATACTTTGCATCATTAAAACATTGCCTAGATACATGTTTGCATAGTATTTTTGGTACCTAACATTATATCACAGTTATTTTTCCATGCTGCTAAAGTCTCCACAGAAACATTTTTAATTTATAATATACCCTTGAATAGATCAATTACTTAATGGTTTCTCTATTGATGAGCAAAGATAATCATTTCTTGCTATAAATAAGCCAATTATAAATATCTTTAGTCTTCAGAGGATGGGTATGCCCATTGTGGGGTGGGAGAAAAGGGAGGTGGTCGGTAAAATGTCATTTAATATTAAAAGTCTTTCATGGTGCTTGAGAAAACTGCAAATCATTTTCTTAAAGTTCGTGCCACAATTTTACACTGTCATCATCAGAGTGTGAATGTATTTTTGTCATCACTTTTAAATATAATCATTATGTTTTAAATATGGTTGGTGGCATACTGGTTTCACAAGAAGACACTGATGGGAGCAATTTTGAAGCTTCATTTTGGATATTCTCATAAAAGTTTGAGACTTTACTATTATTTTGTGGAACTAGATGAAAAATTTCCATCTTCCTCAAGACATTAGGTTGTGGTTGATGGAAAGGCCTTTGACTGAGGCTCTGAACTCTGTAAGCTTATAGAAATTGGTATATTCAAATCAGGGCCTCCAGATCTTAGGTACCTAAAAATGGTTAGGATACTTGGGAAAAGCAGCCCTGGTGATTGTTTGAAGTATTTTCCATGTTAAAGCAGATGTCTTATATTCACTAGAGTAATTTAGGGCATCTAAAGTATTTACATAGCTGACAAAGTGGAAGCATGGTTGACTGCCTGACGTGAGAACAGTCAGTCTGTTCAGTTAGAAATCATGTGTTTCTTTCTATGTTGACTCAAGTGACTTGATATTCCAGTACCAGGTTATCAGAGACTTTAATAAATTTATAGATGTAAACAATGATTTTGAATATTTATTGAGTACTTAATATATGCCAAGCACGAGTGTAAGCTTTTTCCACACATTTAGCTTATTTAATTATCACAATAGCCCTATGAGGTGGATACTATTATCATTTATCTTTTACAGAAGGTGGTGAAACTGGGGTAAAGAGAGATTAGGCAACTTGCTTAAGGTCACACAGCTAGTAGAAGATAAGACACTTGAATTTATACAGTAAGAATCAGGAACTTTTGTTCTTACTAATCACTACTACATAGACTAAGAATAGAGATGATGATGATGATGATGATGATGATGATGATGAATAAGATGATGATGATATGTATTTTCCTGATGATTTTTTTTATCATTAGTTGCCACTGCTGAGTGATTATCTTTTCCAAAAACTCTATTGGAGCTTTACCTATATTCTTTGTGTGATCCTTGTGTCAGCTTTATGAGTTGAATAAGTGTTCTCATTTTAGAGATGAGACATCTAAGGTTAAATGACTTTTCCAGTTCATGCAAGTAAGAAGCAAGCAAATTGAAATTCACTCTAACATGTACATAGTTGGAGGTCTATGTACTTCAGAGCTCATGGTGCCTTAACTGAGATGATCCCTCCTCTCTGAAACATCACACAAAGTTGAAGCTTTGATCTGAACATATGTGCTTCTATTATGATGCATGCTTCTAATAATTATAATTATATTGATACCCCAGTTATTCAACCACAGACATCCTATTTGTACTGAGTCCATATATTTGCATGTAGAAACTAAATTTACTTTTTGTGTAGCTTGAGCAAATTGTCTGTCAAATAGAAAATCTTAGATCCTCAAGTTAAAAGGTCATATTCTGTCTCTGAAGATTTAATGCAATGATGAAAACAGACAGTGTATACTAAGTGGGTTGGACCCATCACTTATTCTATTTCTAGAATGCACTTAGATTCCTAGATTGCCAGAGCTGGAAAGATATTAGAGGACAATTAGTTCAACTTTCTTATTTTACAAATTAAAAATCAAACAAGCAAACCAACTATGACTTTATATCTTAAGTGTTTCTTTTAATATTCTTCAAAATTCTTTCTAAGAATCTTTTCAAATTCTTCATAGAAACAAATTTACTCTATATTGAGCCTATTTATGCAAAATATATTATTTATAAGCATAAAATTGAACTCTTAGTGACTACTTCTGGTTTTGCCAAAATGGAACAGCCCTATTCCTTTATAACTGAAAAAATTCTGGATATAGCAAATAAGCATAGGAAGCCTCTGAAAGGTGAAAAGAAGATGGTAGACTGCAATGAGACCTTGAGATTTGAAGAACAACATTGTGGGGAGTTCCCAGGGTTTCCTTATTGTCTTCCACATATCCTGGAGAGGGTGGTGCAGAGTCCTCCAACTCAGAACATACAATGGATAGTGTCAGAAACAGCTCCATGAAAACCCTGTTTTCCCTAGCCACAGGAGTAGAAAAAGAGTGACCAAACATAACAGAAAACTTAATGTTTTCAATACCCACCCTACTCCTGACAAATACCAATGGAAAAACTGCCTCACCCCTATGCTTCCAGTGGGACTGAGGAAAGAGCTGACATTCTACTCTACCTTCTTCTCTGCTGAAGCAGGTGGTGCACTTCCATTCCTCTGCTTTGTAGTGTTAGGGGGGATAAGCAGGATGTTGATCTTTCATCTCTCATCCAGGAGGTGCACATTGCTTTGATCTGTTTCTTCTGCACAGTAGTGTCAGCAGCACCTAGTAAAGAGATAATCTTTCATTTCCTACCAAGTGGAGGCTGTTGGGGCTCTGATTCTATCAGCAGGATAGTATTAGTGGAGTTTAGCAGCAAGCTGAGCCTCTAGCTTTACCCAACAGCAAGGAGATTTAATGAGGCAGTTAAAAGTGGTACTACTCCCCTCTAGGTTTAACAACTAGCGCCAGCAGGTAGCATTGGGGAGCTATTAGGCATCAGCAAGACTGAACATGCCATTTCTGGCATCGGCTGGGCCCAGTGAGAAGCTGAATCTCCATACCCAGCATCAATGAGGTTTAACAATGTGGTGGGAGGTGAGACTGGTTGGCACTCTGCTTCCTCTTCTTAACCTCCCCTAATATCAGTAGGACCTAGAAATAAGCTGAGCTTCAAAGTCTACCCTGCAGCTACAAAGTCGTGTGAGTCATCCTTTATAATATTAAGAAGTTAAACTTACATCCCCACTAAAAGGCAGTGAGGTTGTGCAACTTGGTGCTCCACATTCTTTGAGAAGGTATTAGAGAGACTAATGGGTTATCTGAATTCCCATCCATAAAGCAAGCAGAGCAAGGAAGGAAATAATAAAGATAAGGACAAAAACCAATGAAACTTATAACAGGAAGCAATAAAGGAAATTTAATAAATCAAATATAATCTTTGAAAAATTCCACAAACATAACAAATCTCTAACAAGACTGGCAAAAATAGAGAAAACACACAAATCACAAAATTCAGGAATAAAATAGGTGATATGACTACATATCTACTATTCATTAAAATAATGAAAAAATATTATGAACAACTGTAAACTCATATATGCAACAAGTTTGAACAAATGTATCAAATACCCTAAAACCAAAAATTACCAGAACTCAACCAAGATGAAAAAGACCTACTGAGTAGTCACATTTCTATGTATCAACAATGAACATGTGTAAACAAAATTAAAAACACAGTACCATTTACCATAACTCCAAAGAAAATAAAATATTAGGTAAATAGGTATTAACTGAACAAAATATGTACAGGATCTAATGCTGAAAGTTACAAAATGCTGATGAAAATAATTGAAGGAATAAATAATTGGAGAGACATACCATTTTTATACATTGTAATCATCAACATGGTAAATGTATCAATTCTCTTCAAACTTATCTATAGGTTTAATACAATTCTTATTAAAATTCTAGCAAACTTTATTTGATGATATAGACAATCTTACTCTAAAATTTATATGGAAGTATACAGACCCCATAATAGCTAAAACAATCTTGACAAGAATATGGTGGTATGAATCACTCTACCCAATATTAAAGCTAACTACATAGCTATAGTAATAAAGACAGTGTTGACTGAGTAATAGGCAGATAGGTGGATGAAACAGAATAGAGAAGTTAGAAATAGAAACACAAAACTACACCCAATTGATTTTTGACAAATGTGCAAATGCAAGTCAGTAGAGGAATAATGTTCTTTTCAACCAATGATGCTAGGGTAATGGGACACCCATAGGGTAAAATGATCTAAACCTCACATTTTATTAAAAAATAACTCAAAATGGATTGCAAAATTAAATGACAATTTTAAAATGCACAACTATAAAAATGTTAGAAAATAGAAGAGAAAATATTCAGAAACTTGGACTAGCAAAAGAGTTCTTAGACTTAACAAAAGAATGACTCATAAATGGAAAATTAATCAAAATTAGAAAATTTTTATCTGGAAAAAAAAACCTTTGTAAGACCCTGAAATGACAAGCTAGAGATTGGGAGATTATATTTGCAAACAGTATATCAAAAAGAACTTTTATCTACAATATAGGATGAACACTCAAAACTTAACAGTCGAAAACAAATAATCTGACTTCTCGTTTCCAGTCTAGCACATAAGTAGCTTAGAAATCTCCACTCAGTCCTAACGACAAGTGAAAAGTCAACAATTCTTCTTAGATCCATGAGGGAAATGACGTCACAGGGCAAACCGCTGCCCCCAAATTGGAGATACAGAGAGGCAGATAAAAAGAATCACAATACTCTGGAGCAGAACTCATGAGCAGAAATCTCTGTAAGAATCAGCATTGGGGTAGGAAAACCTGAACTATAAATGACAAATTGCTGAAGTTTCGGTGTGGACAAGTCTAACAGTAAAATCTGCAGGAACATCCAGTAACAAGGGAGGTCTCATGATCTTGTGAGTTTTACCTCCAGGAGCTCTACCAAATCTTCTCAGTGAATAATGAAGAAAAATCCCCTCATGATTCCGAAAAAGGAACCATTTTGAAATACACCAGAGAACCCTGTTCTTCTTAACAGGGGTTGTCTTCAGGAGAAACTATTTTATCACAGCCTATTTGTGGAGATCAACCTACCTGGGGTAGGGAGAAACCCAACTCCAGTACCATCTAAACCTGGTGTCCCACTTAACTGGGGGAAATACTGAGAAGCGCTTGTGAAGTTCACAGGTCAGAGACACAAGCTCACAAAAAGATCAAGACTTTATCAAAGAACTATTGAATATTTCCTTTCCCCTCTAAGCCTTACAACCACATTACTAAAGTCCTATTTAATGCAGTTCCTTTTGCCCAGTATATCATGCTCATTTATATCAAAAAATTACAAGCCATACTAAAGGGCAAAAACACTTTGAAGAGACTGAACAAGCATCAGAACCAGAGTCAGGTATGGCAGAATTATCAGAACACAATTCAGGTGATGGGTACAAAGGCTCAGACTTCCCCACTATACAGTATACACATGTAACAGAATTCAACTTGTACTCGCTAATTCTCTGAAAATAAAAAAGGAGAAAATAAAAAAAGAAAAACACAAATAAAAACATTGGCCCATAAAAAGGAAGTATCGATTATCAGAACAGGAATTGAAAATAACTATAATGAATATTCTAAGAGTTCTAATGAAAAAATAGACAACATTCAAGAACAGAGGGATAATTTAAGCAGAGAGATAAAAATTATAAGAATTGTTTTAAATGCTAGAGATCAAAAACACTGTGACAGAAGTGAAGAATGACTTTGATGGACTTATTCGTGGACAAAGCTGAGGACAGAATCTCTGAGTTTGATGATGTGAGAACAAAAACTTGGTAAACTGCAAAGCAAAAGGAAAATATCTGGAAAAAAAACAGAACAGAATATCCCAAAACAACTACAAAAGGTATACCACACAGGCAATAGGGATACCACAAAGAGAAGAAAACTAGAAAGGAATGTATTAAATATTTGAAGCAATAATGAATGAAAACTTCCCCCAAATTACCAAACCAAGATCCAGGAAGCTCAAAAAACATCATTCAGGATGGATGCCCAAGAGATTACATTTAGATACATTATATTCAAACTTCAGAAAATCAAAGATAAAGAAAAAAGTCTTGAAAAAAGCCAAACAGAAAAGCACCTTACTTGAGGTGAGCAAAGATAAGAATTACATTCAACTTCAACTTAGAAACCATGCAAACAAGAAGAAAGTGAAGTAAAATGCTTAGTGTTGAGAAAAAATAAACATCAACCTAGAAGTCTGCCTCCAGCAAATTTATCCGTCAGAGGAGAAATAGTCTTTTTCAGACAGCTAAATTTGAGGGAATTTGTTGCTAATAGACCTTCCTTGCAAGATATGTTAGAAGACATTCTTCAGAGAGAAATAATATATAGGTCAGAAACTCAGATCTACATAAAGGCAGGAAGATCATTAGAAAAAGGAATAAGTGCAGGTAAAAAAAAAAACACTTATGTTTCATTTTTAAATTAATCTAACAATTAATAGTTCTTCAAAACAATAATAGAAGTTTTATACACAGGTATCCCTCAGTATCCATGGGGGATTTGTTCCAGGACCCCTGTGGATACCAAAATTGGTGTATGCTCAGGTACCTCAGTTGGCCTCCTGGAACCCATGAATATGAAAAGTCAATTTCCTGTATTCATGGGTTTCATATCCTGCAAATACTGTTTTATTGATCCACATATAATTAAGTATGCCAATGTGAAATCCGTGGATATGAAAAGTCAACTGTATTTCATCATGTATGCATAGATAGACATATAGATAGATACATAGATAGACACAAACACACACATGGGTATGCATGACTGTATAAGCAAAATGAATGACAGTAATGATACAAGGGGTGGGAGGGAGTAATTAGAAAAATTTCATTTTTATAAGTACTTGCTCTACTCAAAAAGCGGTACAGTATTATTTGAATGTAGACTTGGATCAGTTATAAATATATATTGCAAACCCTCGGGCAACTATTTAAAAAGATTTAACAAGATTATAATTGATATACTAAGAAAGGAGATAAGATGGAATCATGCATAATGCTCAATTAAAACTGCCAATGGCAGAGAAAGTGTAGAAGATAAAAATAGGGACAAAATCAAGAGGAACAAATAGGAAACAGTAACAAATATGCTAGATAGTAATCCAAGTATATCAACAGTCACTTTGGTCTATATGGCCTAAATACACTAATTAAAAAACAGAGATTATCAGAGTAGATCAAAAAAACAAGATCCAACTATATGTTTTCTTGAAAAAATCCACTTTTTAAAAAACTTTATTGTGGTAAGAACACTTAACATGAGATCTACGCTGTTAACATATTTTAAAATGTATAATACATTATTATCAACTATTAGTACAATATTAGGCAGCAGATCTCTAGAGCTTATTCATTTTGCTTGACTGTAACTTTATGCACATTGATTAGTAACTGCCCATTTCTCTCTCCCCCAGTTCCTGGTAACTACCATTTCATTATCTGATTCTATTAAATGACTATTTTAAATACCTTATATAGGTGAAATCATACAGTATTTTCTTTTCTGTGACTGGTTTATTTCACTTAGTATAATGTCCTCAAGGTCCATCCATGTTGTCACATATGGCAGACTGTCCTTCCATTTTCACACTGAATAAGTACTCCACTGTGTGCACATATTACATTTTCTTTATCCATTCATCTGTTGGTGGACATTTAAGCTGTTTCTACATCTTGGCTATTGTGATTAGTGCTTCAGTGAACAAAGGAGTGCTAAAATTCTTTGAGATTCTGATTTCAATTATTTTGGATAAATATCCCAAAGTGGAATCGTTGGTTCACATGGTAAATCTTTAAAGAACTTTAAATATAAATATACATATAAATTAAAACTAAACGGATGGAGAAAGCTACACCATGCTAACACTAATCAAGAGAAGATAGGAGTAGCAATAATAATTTCAGACATAATAGATTTCAGAATAAGAAAAATTACCAGATAATTACCAGAGATAAATAAGAACATTACTTAATGAAAAAGGGGTCAATACTCCAAGAAAATATAACAATCATTAATGTGTATGTGCTTAACAACAGTGCATCAAAATCCCTGAGAGGAAAACTGATAGAACCGCAAGGAGAATTAGATGAATCTACGATTATAATTGGAGACTTTATTATCTCTCTTCTATTGGAAATGGACAAATCCAATAGGCAGAAAATCAGTGAGGATATAGTTGAACTCAACAACACCATCAATCAACTGGGTATAATTGACATCTATAGACTACTCATTGACCAACAGCAGATTACACATTCCTCTCAAGCTCATATGGAACATTGATCAAGATAGACCACATCTGGGCCATAACACAATACTCTAACAAATCTAAAAGAATAGAAATCATACAATATCTGCTCTCAGACCACAACAGAATTAAAGTAAAAATCAGTAACAAAAAGATAAATGGAAAATCTCAAAATAATATAGGGGCATTAAACAACACACTTCTACATAGTTTATGAGTAAAACTAAAGAATATCTACAAAATCCCTACAGTTAACATCCTCCTGCATGATGCAAAACTCAAATCTTTCTTGCTAGTACTAGGAAAAAGGGAAGGATGACCCTCTCACCGCTGCTTTTCAACATTATGCTTGAGGCCCTAGCTTATTCAATAAAACAAGAAAAAGAAATAAAAAGTGTACATACTGGGAAGGAAGAACTAAATCTATCTTTGTTTAAAGATGACATAATTATCTATGCAGAAAATTTAAAGGAATTAACAAAAAACATCCTGGAATCAATAAGTGATTATTGCAATGTTCCAGGACACAAGGTTAATACATAAAGGTCAGTCAATTTCCCATAAGCCAGCAATGAAATAGTGAAATCTGAAATTAAAAACACATGATAATTTACCTTAGCATCTTTCAAAATAAAATACTTAGATATAAATATAAAAACAGTACAAAATCTGTAAAACTATAATACTCCAATGAAAGCAATCAAATAATAAGTAACTAAATGGAGAGATAGCCCATGTTCATAGGTAGTAAGTATCAACATTGTTAAGAGGTCAGTTCTTCCTAATTTAATCTCTAGAGTCAGTGTAATTTCAAACAAAATCCCAGCAAGTTATTTCATGGATATTGACAAACTAATTCTACAGTTTATACGGAGAGATAAAAGATTCAGAATAGTCAACTCAATATTGAAAGAGAATAATAAAGTCAGAGGACTGACACTATCCAACCTCAAGACTTGCTAAAAAGTTATAGTAATCAAGAAGGAGTGGTATTGGTGGAAGAATACACAAATAGATCAATGGAACAGAATAGAGAGCCTAGAAATAGACTTACATAAATATAGTCAACTGATCTCTGACAAAGGAGATACAATGGAACAAGGAACAACAAATCATGGTGGAACAACTGGACATTCACATTAAAAAAAAAAAGAATCTCAGCACAGAACTCTAACCCATCACAAAATTAACTAAAATGGATCACAGACATAAATGCGAAATGCAGAAGCATGAAATCCCTAGAAGATAACATAAGAGAAAACCTAGATGATCTTGGGTATGGTCATGACTTTTAAAGATATAACACCAAAGGCACTGACCATGAAAAAATAATTGATATCCTAACTTTATTAAAATTAAAAACTTGTGCTCTGTGAAAGAAATGTCAAGAGAATGAGAAGACAAGCCACAGAGAAAATGTTTGCAAAAGATATATCTGATAATGGACTGTTATCTAAAATATACAAAGAATTCTTAAAGTTGAACAATAACAAAATAGGCAACCCCAAATCCAAAACATAGACAACATCAAATACTGGCAAGGCTGTGAAGCAACAGGAACTATCATTCATCGCTGTTGGGTATTCAAAATGTTACAGCCACTTTGGAAGACAGTTTGGCGATTTCTTACAAAACTAAACATATTCTCATATGATCTAGCAATCATATTCTTTGGTATTTACCCAAATAAGTTAAAAATTTATGTCCATGCAAAAATCTTCACATGAATGTTTATAGCAGCTTTGTTTATAATTGCCAAAACTTGAAAGTAACCGAGACATCCTTCAGTAGGTGTATGGATAAGAAAACTGTGGTACATACAGGCAATAGAATATTATTAAGTACTAAAAAGAAATGAACTGTCAACCTGTGAAATGACACGGAGCAACCTGAAATGGCTTAAGTGAAATAAGCCAATCTTAAAAGGCCACATACTATATGATTCTAACTCTATGACATTATTGAAAAGGCAAAACCATAGACAGTGAAAAGATCAGTGGTTGCCAGGGGTTGGGGTGGGGGGCGAAGGGATGAAAGGGTTGAGGGGATGAAGGGATAATAAGCAGTGCACAGAGGATGTTTAGGGCAGTGAAACTACTCTGTATACTATAATGGTGGATATATCATTATACATTTGTCCAAACCCATAGAATGTACAACACCAAGGGTGAACCCTAATATAAACCATGAACTTTGGGTAATAATGATGTGTCAATGCAGGTTCATCAATTGTAAAAAAATGTGCCACTCTGGTGGGGGATGTGGATAGTGGGGGAAGTTTCACATTATGGTAACAGGGGGTTAACAAAAAGCCCAGAAACAATCTAATCAGAAAATGGGCAAAATTCATGAAAAGATATTTTACCAAACAAGATACACAAATGGTAAATAAGTGCATGAAAATATATTCAACATCTGTAGCCATTTCAGAGATAAAAATTAAAACCACATGAGATATCAAAATGATTGAAATACAAAATAGTAACAACAACAAATGCTGGCAAAAATCCAGAGAACCTGAACCACTCATCCATAACTTCTGAGAATTAAAAAAAGGTAAAGCCACTATACAAAGCACTTTGGCAGTTTCTTAAAACAAACAAACAAACAAAAAAAAAGCAAAAGCTATATGTACAGCTGGACATTTGTCCCAGAGAAATGAAAACATGTGTTCACACAAAAGCCTCCACAAAAATGTTTATAGATGCTTTCTTCATAATAGCCCCAAACTGGAAACAGCCCAAATGTCCTCTAATGTTTAAACAAATGGTTGTGCATTGATACTTGGGAATACTACTGAGCAATTAAAAAAGAATAAAATATTGACACATGAAGCAACCTGGATAGACTCGAGAGTATTATGCAGAGTGAAAAAGCCAATCCAAAGGGTTGCATATTGTATTATTCCATTTATATAACGGTCTTGATTGAAAAAAATTATAGAGGAGAATGGATTAGTAGTTGCCAGGGGTTAATGAGAGGGTAGTGGCAGTAGAAAGGTCATCGTGGCTATGCAAGGGCAACATGACTTATTATTGTGGTAATGATCTAATGTATATTTTGACTGTACCAATGTCAATATCCTGGTGGTGTGATTGTAGTATAGTTTTGTAAAATATTACCATTGGGGGAAAGTGAGTAAAGAGTACAGGGGGATTCCTCTATATTATTTATTACAACTGCAAGTGAAGGAAATATTGTCTCAAAATAAAAAGTTAACTCAAATATATTGTGTAGGCCGGGCACGATGGCTCACGCCTGTAATCCTAGCACTCTGGGAGGCCCAGGTGGGCGGATTGTTTGAGGTCAGGAGTTCAAAACCAGCCCGAGCAAGAGCGAGACCCCGTCTGTACTAAAAATAGAAAAAAATTATTCAGACAACTAAAAATATATAGAAAAAATTAGCCAGGCATGGTGGTGCATGCCTGTAGTCCCAGCTACTCAGAAGGCTGAGGCAGTAGGATCGCTTGAGCCCAGGAGTTTGAGGTTGCTGTGAGCTAGGCTGATGCCACGGCACTCTAGCCCGGGCAAACACAGTGAGACTCTGTCTCAAAAAAAAAAAAAAAAAAAAAAAAAATATATATATATATATATATATATATTGTGTATAGCAGCATTTTTCACAATTTCCAAAAGGTATTGATTGACCATTAATTCTGGTCAATTGATGAATAGATAGATGAAATGTGATGTATTCATACAATGGAATATTATTCATCCATAAAAGGAATGAAGTACTGATACATGCCATATGGATGAAACTTGAAAAAATTAGGGTAAGTGAAAAGAAACCAGTCAAAAAAGCCAGAAATTATACGATTACATTTATATAAAGTGTCCCAAACAGGCAAATCCATACAGACAGAAGGCAGATTAGTAGTTGCCAGGGGCTGGGGGGAATGATGAGTGACTGCATTGGGTTTGTAATTTCCTTTGTGGCGATGAAAAGGTTTTGAACATACATGGTGTTGACTGTTACCCAATATTATGAATATATATAATGCCACTGAGTTATATACTTTAAAATGGTTAATATGGTAAATTTTGTTGTGTGTATTTTATATCACGAAATAATAGAAGGGATAAGACATTAGTATACTTAAATATTTCATTTCTGGTTGAATATATTTTAAATAATTTTTATTTTCTGTTTTATACTCTTGTGCTTTCTAGTTTTTAAATGACTGTGTATTAATTTTCTCATCATAAAAATTAAAGAAATAAATAGCAATGCAGGACTTTAATACTAAACCTAGCATTGAAGGAAAGTTGGAGTTAGTGGAATGAAAGGATCAAAAGCAATTTAAAACATACTTTTTATTATGGAAAATGACAAACGTAAACAAAAACCACTTAGAATAGTACAACAAACTTCCATTTACCCATTGCTCAGCTTTAATACTCATCAACTCACAGCTAATATAATTTAATGTAATCCACACCCATTTAGGATTAGTAAAATTTGCTGTGAAGTGGGTGAAGAAAATAGGGATGCTGAAGTGAGACATATCAGTATTTTAATCTCAAGTCTACATTTATTATCTGACTTAAAAGTGCAGACACATTGGTTTTAATCCTAGTTCTCTTGACTGATCTGTGGGGTCCTTAGACTGGTTGCATAATCTCAGATCCCGTCTCTGTCAAAAATGACAAAATGTTTCTGTTTAAAAATGAAATTACATGGGGAAAAAGAAACATAAATATTAATATATATGGTATAAGTCATTGAATTAATTGTTTTGGCTATTTTTTTATAACCTGAACAAAAGTCAGAATCTGGATGTTTTTACACCAAATTTGTCTACATAAGAGTTATTCAACCTACATTTGAGCAGAAGGACTTCATGTCTCAGATGGCCTGAGGCTATCTGTTTACTCTTGTGGTCAGTTACAAGTATTATTAGAGCCCCCTTTCACTTTCAAGGAGTCCCAGTTTAAATAATACATTTTATGGTCACCCTCCATTTAGAAAATGCTAAAGTTTTAATAAAATAACATTCAAAAAATAAAAAACAATAATATTAAAATATCTAAAAAATGAGTATTATGTGCTTTTTAAAAGCATGAACTTTTCAATATCGATGAATATTTTTTAAAATAAACATTTTATATGTTAACTGAGTTTTCCTGATATTCAGCCCTAATTTTGTTTATATTTTCCATTAGATTTTATGATTCTGGATCATCACAAATAACTTTAGTTTGGCATAAATATAAAGCTTTGTAGAGCTTATCTCTTACAGTGCTGTGGTTGCATCTGCAACACTCCTAACTTCCAATTCTGCAAAAGCAAGTAGGTTAATTCTCTTAAAAGAGAAAGCCTGCTAAGCCACATGAAGGAGCCTTTGTGGACAAATCAGACCACTGAACTACCACAGTGCTAATGGTTATTCCATTCAAATAAAAATCCAACTGCTATCAAGCACGGCCCCAGTGCCAGACAATTGTAAAGTGTTTTACAATCCTCTTTAACAAGCTTGCCTCACATCAACCCAGGGGGCACAAGTTGAAATAGCTAGGCTTTTTTTTTTTCTAGTAGTAAGATATGTTCATTCATTCAATGTTTATTAAGTACATTACACATCCCACTTCTATGCTAGGCAATAGAGGTACAACGATGTATGAAGCGGTGCCAACAGTCTAGTTGGTTACAAAGTTAGATGAAGAATGCAGTTTTAATTCACAGATTCTAGGGATTTGAAAGTTATTTCACCCAGCTACAGGTAAAAATTATAATTTATTTTTTGCTTTCTAAAATATGCCATTTTATTTATCAGTCTCTTAAAAAATACTGAGTGCCCACTCTGTTCCAGGCAGTGTTCTGTGTACTAGAAATACACAAACCCCCTGCTATCATAGAGCTTATTGCCTGAAGGGGAGACACAGAAAATAAGAAAAAGCAACCAAATACATAACATGACAGGCAGTAGTAAGTGTTATGAAAAGAAACTGATTCAGAGTAAAAGGGGGTTGAACTTGGTGAAAGTGAGGAATGGGATACTTCATCCTGGGTGGTCAGGGGAGGCTTTTTTCTAAAAAAGACTTTGAGAAGAGAGTTGAAGAAAATGATGGAGATATGAAGTAAGAGCATTCCAGGCAATAAAAATGTGGTTTGTATTTTCCCTCAAACATCAAGGAGGCCAGTACAGCTGGTAGAGTGAACCAGGAGTAGAGTGTTCAACTGGAGATGATGTCAGACAGATGGAGGCTGGACAGGCTATGCAGGGCCTGTGAAGGACTGTACGGAAATTTCATTTTGTTCTCAATGTGCTTGTAAACAATTAGATGGATTTTAGCAGAGAAATGGCAAGACGTGCTTTAGGTTTTGAAAGGATCACCCTCGCTGCTGTGTTGAGAATGATGGTAGGGGAACAAGGGTTGAAACAGGGAGACCAGTTAGGAGGTTTTGGCAATAACGGAGGCAAGAGATTGATTGTGGCTTCAACTAGGATGGTAGCAGTGAAGGTGGTAAAAAAATGCTTGAATTAGGGATAGAGTCTGAAGATAGAGAAAATGAGACTTGCTTGACAGATTGGATATTGCTGTAAGACTGCAAATGTTTCCCCGAGCAATTGAAAAATGAAGTTTTCACTTACTGAGATGGGGAAGATTGTAAGAGCAGAAGGCTAGGGGACAGAAATCAAGGGTTAGGCATTGAATGTATTAGGTTTGTGTTTAGACATCAAAATGAATATGTAGAGTAGGCAGTTGACTATATGAGTCTAGAGTTCAGGTGAGAGGTCTGGGCTAAAGGCAAAGATTTTAGAATCCTCAACATATAGATGAAATTTAAAGTGATGAGACTGGATTAAGTTCAACCAGGGAGTGTGTGTAAGAGCTTGGGAGACTTAAAAGAAGCAGCCAATAAGTATACGAGAGAAGCCAGAGGAAAGTAGTGTCTCAGATGCTAAATAAGAAGATATTTACAAAGGAAAGAGTGATCAGCTGTGTCAAAGGCCACTTTACTTATCCAATAATCATGTATTACTGACTCATTCTTTTCTAGGCACTGTTCTAGGTGCTTGAGATCTAAAGGTGAAAAAGTATGATTCCTCCCCGGGGGAGCTTCCAGTGGTAGAGATGGCCAAATAAGCAGACAATGGTGATACAGTATGAACAGTGCTGAAAGAGTCACATGCAAATGGCAGCAGGGGAACATGTGCCTTCTTCATTATGTGGCTTTCCTTTCAAACCCTTAGAGGCAAGTGATTGGCATGAATAAATATTTTTAATTAGCATACTGCATTGACTGATGGCTGCCATGATGTACTACTGAATGACATTCCAGGTTTTATTTCCTAAGAGATGATTTAAGTATAAGCCAAGTCTCTTGGGAGATATTTTTCAGACTAGGCAAGGTATTGTTACAATCATGAAAGAGGCTGGTATTTATACTCTTCTATTTCTTATTCAAATTAGAATTATACATTGAGGAAAAGTATTAAAATATATACTGGTATAAGTAAGTGGAAGCACCAGACTAGTGTTCTTTACCTAAAGCAACTGGAGTTCCTTAAGGACACCTGCCCAAGGATTTGGGAGTGGACCATCAGAATTAGCAATATACCCAGCTTCTAAGGTAAGCTGCTTATTTGCTTAAGTAACTGGACTATTTTGATTCAGTTCACTCAAATGATCGACTCAGTTATAAAATAATTATTTGCTTGACTTTGTTTATTTGTCTACAGACAAAAGGACCACAAGATTGACTCAGTCAATTTGTTAATTTTAATGACCATTTGCCTGGCCTTCAGGTCACATTACATACTCCTTAGTGTGTGACACATAAAACCTTTCATCAGAGGATATAGAGCAGAGTTCAAATCACATAGTTGAGAGTCATACTGCCTCAGTTTGAATCATGGTTCCACCGTTCATCAGTTGGGTGACCTTGGAAAAGTTACATGATTCCTCTATACATTAATTTCCTCGTCTGTAAAGTGGGGATAATAAAAGACCTTAGCTTAGAAGGTTATTATAAGTATTGTATTAAATCTGTTACTTTCATGCAAGGTATTTAGCAAGTTGTCTGGGGCATAGTAGTGCAATCTAAGCATTTGCTATTATTATCTGGCTCCACTCCACTGGTCTGGCCTCACCAGCAGCCACTTGCAAACATCCCTCCAAGCAACCAAAGATGCTCAAAGAGAAGAGCAGAGAGAGAACAACCAGAAGCCTATTCCACTGATCCAAGTAAGAGCTGATGGTGCCAGAGGAGACAGACAGAAGTAGACTGACTAACTCAGACTATATTTTGAAAGTTGCACTGACAGTATTTCCTAATGGATTACATATGTAGGGTGAGGAAATGAGAAGTAAAAAAAAAAAAAAAAAAAAAAAAATCCTAGCTTTTTGGCTGGAAAATAATTGAATAGAAGAAGCTTGGGAGAGGAACAGGTATTCTGCTTAGAACACATTATAGATTTTGACCATCTCCAAGAGGAGATGTCAAGTAGGCAGTTGGATAACACATTTGGAGTTCAGGGGAGAAGTCAGAGCTGCAGATATAAATTTAAGAAGCATCAGTATGTGGATACTATTTAAAGTGTAAAGCCATGGGAATATTTCAGGTTACCTGGTGACAAATAATAGCATGGATCTTTGCTGATTGTTATAAGGATTATATAAGTAAGCCCATGTTAACATACTTGGCTCAGTTCTTGACATATGGTAAGTGTGCAATATATGATAATTTTTGCTATTGTTATGATGAAGAATAATTTATTGCAATGATAGGAATTATGGCAAACCTCCATTATTATTTAGAGTTGTACCTCCAAACCTTTCCCTTATCCTGGTATGCATAGAAAATGGTAACATTTGCACAACTACTGGGGTAAACTTTGCTGCCTGAGGCCCCTGGCTCAGGTTCAGCCTAGCTGGATGTAGACATAAATATCACTGGCCATAATATTCTATTCTCAGAACAATACTGCATCAAACTAATTGAGAAGTTTTACCTTAGAGCCTTGATACTTAAAGTATGGTGTGTGGACCAGCAGTGTAGTAGTAGTGTAGTAGGCATCACCAGGGAGCTTATTTTCTAATGCAGAATCTTGGGCCTAGTGAATCTGAATCTGAACTTTCTACAAGATCCTTGTGTGATTCCTGTGTTCTTTAAAGTTTGAGAAGCACTGATTAATAGGATTGTAATAAATTTTAAATAACTTATATTCATTAAAACTGATATATGGAATGCCAAACTTAAGATAATTATTTCTTCTTTTCTCCTTTCTTTCAACATGATGTATATATTGCCTCTATTATGTGCCGTGCATGTGGAGAAATTTATAACAGGGTTGTTTTTGCACTGGTGGACTTCTCTGTAATGTGTGAAAGCTCAGGGGTTCATTATTTATTTAATTAAGTGATTTCCATTTTATCAGGGTACTTTATGCTCATATCGTGGTCATGCATATATATGATGACTGGCCTGGGAGTGTCTCTTAACCTTGCAGCTGTGACAGTTCATCTCAGAGATGAAGTTCATGGTGGGAAACTTGACACCTCACATGGAGCCACATTAATGGTTGCTGCTGAACTGAGCAAATTCCATTTGGCCTAGGATAATGACTCTGAAGCACATTGAAAATATGAGGCTATCTGTTAAATTTGGTGTAAATAGAAGGGGAATATGGCTAATTCAGGCCTTCACAAAAACTAGTTTCTTCCCAAATCAAGGTTTTATTTCCCGAATTACCCACTTAATGCTATTATTCAAATTTTAATTTGTCCCATATAGATAATGCCAAAGTCTAGGTTAATTATATAAAAATGACCCACATATTTTTAATATTAAAAATTTTTAAAATCAAGGTAATAAGTTAAATTAAAATATTGATTTTTTTTTTCAGTTTGGGGACATTCAAACTTCCTTTTGTAGCAGGTAAGATCCTGGGGCTCTCGGTCACTCTTGAGTGGGTTTGGCCTGACTCACAACAGTGGGTATCGAGGCAAGGAAATTCTCGCATTAGACATTTCAGAGAAAAAAAGAGGTGTTCAAGAGCCAAAAAAAGAGTTCAAATGAAATATTAGTCCAGAAGGGGAGACAGAAGCTGGATAGAAATTTCCTGGTCTATAACTGAAAGTAGCCTGAGAGGCAAGTAGGAAAGGAAACTGCTTGGGAATATGGCTATCTGGGGTGGTGCAGAATTTGGAGACACTCCTTATGCCTTCAATCTTAGAAAAAAAATCATTATAGTACCCATAGCCTTGCCCATGCATGGTCAAGGTGTTTTCAGAGGGCAGAGGTGATGTTTAGTAGGTAAGGTAGGACTAGTGCATCTTTGAGTGAAGTCTGTCTGGGGTTTAATCTGCAAATTACGTGCAGTCTAATATCTGTCTGCCTTATAATGTTTGTGGCAATATGACTATTGGAGGCTTTGAAGGACCATGGACTGCATGGGAAAGGAACTGAAAATCATATATCTAGTCCTTGTCAGGCTGGTATATGATATATTCAGGTAAGCCTGAAGGGGAAAAATTTCCCAGTGGCAAGAGTTGATGAAGGAGGCTCCCTGATCATAGAAGAGCCAGCAGGAGTGAGCTCTGGATGTAGGAAAAGCCAGCCACCAACTCACTATGTGACTGTGAACAAGGTCCTTCCTCTCTTGGAGCCTCAATTAGATTATTCATCATAAAGGGTGTGGACTAAATGAATTCAAGGGGCCCTACTGGATCTGACATTCTGTAATCCTAGGCAAGCTGGTAATGTAGATCTGAATTTTAGGAAGTATCAGGTAAAAGATTTCTAAAAATAGCTACACAACAAAAATCCCGACCAATATTATTCTCAAAATGTTTCTTTTTTGAAACATTCATTGAAGGGAAAGAGATCCAGGGTACCAGAGTAATAGAATGCTGAACTGGGAGACTTTGAGGAGAAATTGAATATCAAGTCCTTGGGCCCATGCCCCATCCCCCTGAAGCACTCCAGGCTGAAACCTAGAGAATGTGAAGGGCAACATATGAAAGAGAGATGATTCTTGATGCTCACTTTACAGTGCTCTGTAGACAACCTTCCGTCGCTTTGACCAATTATAAATAAACAGTAGTTAGAATCATTGAGAGGAGAAAAATATTTTGTATGTTGAAAATATACACAATGAAATGAAAGCATAACATTTTTAATTACCTGTGGGAATTTCAAAAGAGTGCTTATCATGCTCTTTAATTGGCTATCTTTGTTCACTGTGCATTTTTAGGGAACACGACGACATGGCAGTAATTTCAATTTCTGTAGAAATATTGTTTCTTTCAGAACATATCACCCTAATTAGATTTTTCCCCAAATACTTAAAAAACATGCATTTAAATCACTGAGTACATTTCCCATTCTGATTAATATTCATGCAAGTGAGAAATCATAAAACCACAATGTGAAATTGAATAACAATAAAATGACTGAGATCTACTAAAATGAAATGTAAATATTGAGCATGCTTTAGTTTTTCATATCAAGTAGTTAAAAACAATACTAACTCATAATTATGGTATAAAATATGGAAATCCATCAGCCAAAACACTGGGCAAAACTGGAAATAGATCACACCTGCTTACATAATCTTAGTTTCAAAAAGGCGCTTGGAATTCAAGGAAAAACTGCATCATAAGCAATTTTTATATTGGTCTTCTAAAAGTCCTTTACTCTTAGATGGGCAATATAACTTTTGGCTTCAACTTGGAGGATCTGTGTTTGAGTTCCTGCTCTGCCAATGCTCTTGGCTGTGTGACCTCTGAAAGATCATTTAACTTTTCATATCTTTCATTTCTTCAGCATAAATTAAATGCTAACATCTGTTTCATGGAGCAATTGTGTCAAATAAGATAATAAATGATTTCTCCACAGAGTACAACATAAGAAAACCATCACATACTGAATCTCTTTTCTAAAACTGCATAACAAACCACTTGAAGGCTTTGTGGTTTTAAACAATGATTTTACTATTTCTCATTTTTTCTGAGCTTCAGGTGTTTGAGAAAGGCTTAGCTGGGCAATTCTGGCTTGGAGTTTATCATGTATTCTTAGAATTCCTCCATGTGTACTCTCCACATAGGTTAGTTTGGACTTTCTAAATGTATGGCAACCTCGGGGAAGTTCTGTTGTTCATGTGGTTGTTAGCATCACCCAAATTAGGCAGAAGTAAATGGCATGTTCATAACATAGTTTTGGAAGTCACATAGCATCTCTCATGATCCAGGCAGTCACAAAGACCCCAAGTTCAATGGAAGGGACCATATGCCCATATCTGTAGTCAAGTCACATAGTAAAAAGAGCATGTGAAAAAGGAGATGTTGTTGTGATCATCTTTGGAATAAACCATAATTTTCTATCATTATTGCTGATCTGATTTATAAGAAAGTTTGAAGGCCTCATTCTCTAATAAAGCCACACTCTCAAGGCTACTATCTCGCCGATTAGATTAGAAGAACATTAATATATGCTGAAATCCCCTTTTAAATTTCAAAAAATAATATTTAATACCATATGGGGCATTTGCTTTGTGTCAGACAATATCATATATTATTAAAAATTCTTAACCTGATTATGTAAAGTAGGGAATATTCCTATTTCACTAAGGAGTTTGAGATTCAGAAAGGTTAAGTAACTTGCCCACATCACAGAAGTCAAATTTGGATCTGCCATTCCTTTTACTAAACTGTGTGGCTTTTTTCTTTAACAGCAAATACTTAAATAATGCTTGCTAAGTTTCAGATACACACACACACACACACACACACACACACACACTAAATCTTCACACAACTCTGCAAAGTAAGGAAGGACTGTTATTATCTCCATTCCATAGATGAGGAAAATGAAGTATAGAGAGATTATGTAATTTATCCAAAGCCAGACAGCTACTAAACGGTGGAGCCTGATTTTACCCTAAAATCTCTGTGACTCTAAAATTATTCTGGAATCATTAAGATATTAACAATTTAGCATAAATTGACTTCTCTACTTATCTTTCTTTTTTGAATGGAGTATGGGTTCACGTTGGCCATATGGCACAGGAGGAAACCATAAGGAGATAAAAGGTACTCTTAAGAAGCCTGCTTTTGCTTGGGAGTGGCCACAGTGTTGGTGGTGCCTTGGAAGAACAGGCAAAACAGAAATGCCAAGGTCTGCCTACTTCCCAATTTTCCCAGAGTGGACCTTAATAAAATATTGACTACCAAAACTCATCTTAAATCATTGTATTAGCAAAAAGCATTTTCTATAGTGAAGGGGAAAAATACAGATCTCAATGGAACATGGTATGCTTCTATTGCTCTCTGTCTGATGGAAGCCAGGCATTTTCATTTATCATGCATTGTCATTATGCAGGTATTTATAAATCAAGCTCCAAATCTTTTTGCTTTATCTGTACAAAAACAGTATCACACAGCAGTTGTTCATTTTTTGCCCTTAACCTTTGTAACGTAGTGTAAGGAAAAATGTCAGTATTTGCATACTTACATTAATACAAGAAACTTGAAATTCAACTAGAAACCAAACAATTAATTTAATGAGGGATGCCTACTGAATGTTGCTTTATTCTGCATCTTGAAAGTGACTTTTTCAGCATTTGTGATGCTGCAACTGTGCTAACTTCTTCCAGATTCATGTTTCAATGAAGGAATCACACTTATTAGCTGAGTGATATCAAGCAAAGCACATAACTTGTCTGCTTCAAATTACTCAGCTGCAAAATAGGGTTAACAAAACCTTCCTTAGCCTCATCATAGGAAGTGTGAGTTGTAAAAATGAAGCTGTAAAGTGCATGCTGATTGTAAAACAAGCTTTATTACCATATTAATTCTTATTAGTAGGCAACTTTATTTGGTAAATGTACATAAATATTACTGCTCATTCAAAAGCACTTTTTTAGTGTTGCCTACTATGTGCCAGGTGTAGCTATAGGTGCCCAGGATAAGTCAGTGTGCAAAACAAAACAGTCCTACTCTCATTGAGTTTTCATTCCAGTGAGGAAACAGAACATAAACAAGTCAACAACTCAGCATATCAGATGTTGGTGATAGGGGCTATGGAGAATAATAGATGATGGGGAGAACGCAAGATTCCGGCCTGCTGTTCTACCTGGGAAAGGGAATGAATAGACAGTTCTAGTATCTTTACAACATTCACGGCTCTGCCTAATTTAATTCGTGGTTATGAAGATAAAAATGGTCTTAATTGAGTATTGAGATAATCAACAAATCTAAATGAGTAGCCCAGTAGCTAATGTAAAGTCACTTAATGAAATATTTTACTCCTACTCTTCACATTATTTGGAAATTAACTTATATTAGCCAGAATTCAGAAGTGACACTGAATTTCCTTTCAATTTGACTTGTAAAAGTAGCTAAGATTTCCAAGAAAGTGGCTCCAAGAGTGGCTCTTACTTAAGGGTCCTATTTAATATTCTACACTGATAAATTCTCCTGCCTCCCTGAAATCCAGATATACCAAAAGCTCGAGCTCCTTTTTCACTAAATCCTAGATTATTGTCCAAGGAGAGATCATAGTCTTAAATTCATCTCTGTGCATATATTCTTGAAATGAGCTACTTTCACTCTTTGCATTTGTGATCTCTTTGGGAGAGATTCCTCAAATCAGAAAGACAGTAGGGTATCTACTGGAAGATGGGTCACATCTAAGTCCTCTACTTTTTGCTGTCATCTTGAAACTTAAGGTGATGTCCTCAGCAGTAAGAGATATTCTAACAGCATACCTGTGGTATAATATTTTAATGGTTTGGCGTCCACCCTCAGCCTTTTTGGAGCACAAATTGGAATTTCCTTTCAGATATCAGCCTCCTCTCCTCACAGTCCACGTGAACATGCCAACTTAGACATGTTCAGAGTATTGAAGTCCCTGGCCATGGTTCGTTATTCCAGGGAAGGGCGCATAAATCAGGGCAAGCAAATGAAACACACTCTTTGGACTTTTGCTTTTACTGGTGAGAGAGAAATGCTCATATTTCTTTTGGGTATGCACCTGTGAGAACATAGGCAGGGAGGTGTGGAGAACCCTGCAACTAGAAAGGAAAAGCCCGAATAAGAACACAGCTGATGCAAAAGAAGGCAAAGTCAGGAGATGGAATGAGTCTGAGTGCAGGTAACCTGACTGAACCAAGTCTTAAGCCAGATTTACCCGTGGATTTTCAGTTGTGGAAACCAAGACAGTGTCCTTATTTGCTTAAGGCATTCTGGGGTGAGTTCTCATTTGCCTGGAATTGCAAGAATCCTGTCTAAATTAAAAATATTTTATTTCTTTGATTCCTCCAATGCATCTTGAAAAAGTGTGTTTTCTGCATGAGTCCACCTCAGGTTACCTACCTTGACTGTGGATAGATACAAATATTCATCTATGCATACACCAGACTTACGAGGCATCTATCCCCAATTTTGTTGACTTACTAGCTTCATAAGATTTTTGTAATGCTTAAATGATCAACATTTTATTGTGAAAGTTTTTAAACAGAAGAGTTGAAACACTTACAGTAAACAATCATAAACTCACCACCTATGATTAATCATGGATCCTATGATTAACATTTACTATGATTAACATTTGACTGATTCCATATCCATCTTATTTCTTGGTGAGTTTCAAGCTAAATTATAGATAACATTGTACTTCCCACTAAACAGCTCACATACAGCCCTATTCTTAACTAAATCAGGACATTGGCAACCCACACTAACTGGGTCTTGGTTTCCTCATATGAAAAATAAGAGTGTTGCTTAGATGACCTCCAAGTGTCCTCCTTTCCAGCTCTGACATTCTGTAGTTCTCTGATATTTGCCTTTTTAATTGATTGACATGCTTGTATAAAATGCCCTCTTGTTGGATTCAGAAAGGATTAACATGGAAAATATATTTTGTTTACCTATGGGACATTTACCTAACCAAAGCCTGTTTGTTTTAGAATAACCCTGCTAAACCTGTCCTTTGTGATTCTGAGCCAAAGCAGATGTTTTCCAGGGTCTAGGGGGAAAAAAACCAAAGTATCAGATGGGTATTTTCAAAGTCATGGGAAGAAGAGCATCTTACCCAGGAAAAAGAAAAGGGAAAGAATTTGTAATTGAAAATGAATTCTAATGAAAGTTAAACTCTGCCAGCTCTGGGGGGAGGGAGATCAAAAGCATGATGACCGGACCGCAGAACAGTAGAAATCAGAAGTTTGGGGCCACTGAACCTGACAGCATTATTTTTTGTTTAGTTCATGTTGGGGCATATCTGCCAGATAGTCTTGCAGACTGATGGTCTTGAGGGACTAAGAAAACGGCTTAAAACAACAAACCAAGAAAAAAAAAAAAAGATAGACATGAAAGCCAATCCGACAGAGAAGAGGTTATTTCTAGGAACACAGAGCAAAAAGGAAATACCCAGACATGGTTTATTGTGGGAAACAAGTTAATCAAATGGAGGCTGCAACCCTGACTTGCTAGGCCAGGCTGTTTAAGGCAGTTCCAGCTTCTGATTCCCTTGCTGACCCCTGAAATGGCCCCTCCAGCAGGGATGCAAATCAGTCATTGCGGCTCTAGGGGGCAGGGGGTTCTTGCCATCTGCTGCAAGTTCTAATTTCCACTGGAGTGAACTCTCACAGAGAGTCTCTCAAGAGTCTCTCAGACTCAGGGAGTCTCTCAAGATTCTATTCTTTTGACTACAAAGACTGTTTTGGATTATCTTGAATAACTCAGGTCAGAATGAAAACATTAGTGAAATTCTTCATAACTGTTATGAGTTTCCTTAAAAATGCATCTTTCGGGTAGTATAGACATTTTAACAATGTTTATTCTGCCGACCCACGAGCATGGTATGGTTTTCCACCTATTTACGTCTTCTGCTATTTCCTTCTTCAGTGTCTTGTAGTTCTCCCTGTAGAGGTCTTTTACCTCCTTAGTTAAATGTATTCCTAGATACTTTATTTTCTTTGTTGCTGTTGTGAAGGGAATTGAACCTTTGATTTGGTTTTCTGTATGACTGCTGTTGGCGTATATGAAAGCCTCTGATTTGTGTGTATTGATTTTGTATCCTGAAACTTTACTGAATTCATTTATCAGTTCCAGTAGCCTCTTGGTTGAATCTTTGGGGTTTTCTAGATATAATATCATATCATCAGCAAATAGTGAGAGTTTGATCTCTTCTGTTCCCATTTG
>RJWJ010000764.1:0-179412 GCA_004363605.1 Indri indri
GAATTTGGCTTCCTTCCTTCCCTGGGCTACTCTGAAACAATCCCATATTTTCTTATAAATTCCTCTTTCTTGGTCAAGCAAGTTCAAGTTGGTTTCTGATATATGTAACCAAAAGAACCTGGACTATAGCTCCTCTCCCTTACATGATAAATGGCAGCTTTCAGTAGAAATGTTTGTGATAATTTTAGAGTTAGAAGATCACAATACTCTAGTACGAGCTGGAAAGATTATTTCCATCTCTGCCTTTATTTAAATCAAACTCAGAGAAATAAAATGCCATTCCAAAGGTCATTTAGCTAACTAGTGGCAGAGTTGGAACTGTTTTCCTTACTGTTCTTTACTCATTTATCGTGACTAGTTATATGGCTGGAAATTCAATACATATATGTACCATGAGATGAATATTGACATTTTGAAGAGAGGTACAAACCCATTTGCACCCTGATAAAATTACCTTCCTAATTTTTTTTTTGTTGTTTTTTTTTTAATAATACTATCCCCTCTCAAATCAGATGTTCTCACTTTTATAAAGAGGATTCCAATTCAGAGGCTGGTGGTTTTGAACATGGAATACATTTTCTTACAAAACAGTGTCAAAGATGGCGATTATGGTCCCAAGCTGGCCCCTGTAAAATCTACTTAATCCACAACACAACAACTCTGAGAGAATTCTGAAGGGAAACATACTCTATAATGTGTATTAAAAGCTGAAGTGCCAAGAAGTGGCATTTCAAGAAGTATTTGGGTGATCGTAGACAAGTCAATCTCTCTGAGCTCAGTTACTTTTTCTTAAAAAACACAGTGATTATCAAGACTCAGAACTTCTGATTTGACAAGAACCTTAAAGGTCCACTTTTAATGTCTACGATATTATCATCACGAAAATTTCAAACATGCTGAGAAACTAGTATAATAAACATCTATAATCCCATCACCTGGATTCAATAATTACCATATTTGCTTTATCCTTTTAAAAACCATTTGAAAGTAAGTTGAAAAAATCATGACTCTCTACTCCTAAATGTTTCAGCATGTGTCTGCTAAGACTAAGGACACATTCCAACATAAAAGGTGCTGGTAAACTGTTTCAGTAATTGGGTATATAATAAATGTTTTAGGCCATACAATTGCAGCTACTCAACTCTGTCTGTTGAAACAGGCATAAACAATATGCAAACAAATGTGCATGGTTATGTTCCAATAAAACTTTACTTACAAAAATGGCATTTAGCCCACAGGCTATAGATTGCTGACCCCTGCTGTATAACAATGTTGTTATCACAACTAACATTAACAAAAATTCCCTCATATTATCTAATAATCACTCTATATTGAATTTTTTGCAGTAGGCCCCAAATCTATATCACGGTTGTTTTTTAACCAGGATGCAGTCAAGATTCACACCCTGTCATCGAAGATTTCTTTTGGGAGCCTAATGATTCTATTCTTTTGTTTGCTTCCCTAACAGCTAGGGCCCTGAGTGCCTAAGACACCACAGTAGCCAAGAAGAGATAACACCATGAGAAATAATATCTGGTAACTTTGAAAAATAGGCTATGCATTAATGCATTGCATTTATTTATTTATTTATTTCATTTGTTAAAATTCCAAACATCAACTCGAACCAGATAATGCATTGTATTTAAATCTTAACCTAAAAGAGGTTAAGAATCACTGAACTGGGCTGAAATTTATGCTTGTGAATACAGAATAGTAATATCTACCAATTGTGTATCAATGTATCAATATCTATTCTATATACTAGCCATATATACTATATAAAGTCAACTGTACATCAACAGTAACATCAACTTAATTACAAACCAGGAAACTAATTTAAAAGAAAACTAGAGTTGTGTGTATTCAAAGAAGGGATCTAGTACTTACCTAGAAATAGAACAATCAATAGGATTATAATGGTAAGAAAAGCCTTGTTCCAAAAAGTTGCAATTTTGCCCCAGACAGTAAATGAAAAAATCCTCTGCCATCTGTAAAGCAATACAATTACATCAGATATAAAAAAACCAAAAGAAGGTTTTGAAATACTTTCTAAATACTGAAGTAACATTTGGTAATTGTGTAGTGAGTGAAATGAATCACAGAAACTTAATTTTTAAATTTATTAATTCTCTGACATGACAGAATATCTCATGAAATAAAGAAAAACTCTTTCAAATTTAATAATAACTTGAGATTTGATTATCTTCAGTCTGGTGGCTTAAATATTCTAAAGTGAAAATAATTTTTAAAGTAAACATACATGAGCAAAACCTTAAAAAGGAATTCTTACAATAAAACGTTATATTGTTGATAGACGCTATTTATATCTTTTTCCATAGTCAGAGTAAGGACTCAGATATTACAAAGATCTGTTGGTCTAACAGCAACATTTCAGGAGTAGGAGGTATAACTCTCTGCACATTTATTTTTATATAATACATTTTTAACATCTACTCCAAGTAAAGGAGTTTCTCTACTTTAACCATGAGTGAATTAAAAAAAATTATCCAGGTATTACATATATAGAGCAAAGTAGAAAAATCTTCAATACATAGCTTGATAAATTTTACACACACACACACACACACACACACACACACACATATATAATTACTACCCAGATCAAAATCTAAACAGGGGAGATGAGATAGGGAAATAAATGGTACAGACAGGTTGAACGATATAAACGCAGACACAGAGGTAAGAAAGCATGAGTTATAAATGGCAAAGAGTGACAAAGTAGTCCATCACACAACTGGAAAAGTAATAAACTTTGTGCAGGGCATTTGAAATGAATAACACATTAATTAGTCCAAAGGAGACATACAAAGGTAATAAGCACTTAAATATACTTCAAGCACTTACAAGTTTCATAAAAGTTTCACTTTAACATTATGACAAGTTATTAACTAATACACTAAACAGTATTTAACTAATACTAGTTCCTTTTGTCTCTATACTTACAATTCTGAGCATTTTATATAGACATTAAATTATACAATATTTACATTTTTAAGAAGAGAATATAAGAGGCAATACCTTGATCTAGGTCCAAATGTAAATTTGTTTATTTCTTCAAGAAAAACTAGCAGTTTATAATAAGACTCGATTCAAGAGTAGCTAATAATAGCTAACATATATTGTGTCCTTACTACAGTATGGGTCTAAGCACTCTTACATGTTTTATTTCATTTAATTGCTACAACTACTACAGGAGGTAGACCCTAGCCTACTTCCATTCTATAGATGGGGAAATTAGTCAGAGAGGATCAATATTTCTTGCCCAAAGACACAATAACATGCAGAGTTGGGATATAAACCCAAGCCAACTGATTTCTGAGCATGTTCCTTTAACTACTGCGTTATGTGAGAAAAAAAAATTAGCAACTAAATAAAGAATGAAACCTTTTAAGATTATGGTGATACAGCTATAAAAGATAAAAAGATGTGGACATACACATAGTAAGGACATATCGCAAATGATTTGTGTATCTACACCATATTTTCTTACCTATATTTGTACATGAGGGTATATTTATATATCATGTGCACATATATACACGCATCTAACAGATATGTGATCAGGATGGTTAAAAATTATATTTGGCAGGAAAAAAAGACTGAGCCATAATCTATGTATGAATTTGATGGAGAAAAGATCAACTGATACATATGTATTTTCTTGCAAATCCTTAAGCCTTATTTATAAATTAGATGTTTATAAACAATATCTTCTTTCTCTTAAATATATAGGATTCCATTGTTGCAAATATTACCAAAGAGCAAAAGAAGGAGTTGTTGAGGGTTTGAAATAAAACCTACTGGATGAGAGGCAGCATGACAGAGTAGAAAGAACACTGGACTGAGAGCCAGATTCTTGTCTGGAATCTGCAATTTACCAGCTAGGTGACCTTAGGCCACTTGCGCCCCCCCCCCCCCCCACCGGTCTCAGTATATGATCTATAGAATGAGTGGATTGGAAGAAATAATACCTACATGATTTTTTTTCTTCAGTAAGGAAGAAATGATAGTATAGCTGATAGACATGGACAGAAATTAGGAGAAATTTAGGCAGGTAAGTAAGCTAAGCATTGTGAAAGACTACCTGGACCCTGAGCTAAGGTAAAACTTTAAGTTTCTCCCAGTCTCAGGACTTTACTATACTTGAGTGGGTTATCTCTAGGATCTCATTTATAAAAGATTTTTGTTTATGCCACGAGTATGAACAAATGTCTTGCAACATTTTTATGACATATGTATTTCACCATTCATACTATCAAGTTTCTGGATCTAAAACTGAACTCCCCAAACGTGGATTATTACAAGGGTGAAGTGAGCCAATGCTTGGATTAAAATACTGCACTTCGTACTTAAAGACCTTCACTAAGGAACTAATGCTAACATATGGTTCTTATACTTTTCATATTCAGCATTTAAATATATATATTCACAAATTTTGTGTGAAATAAAAAGTAGTAAAATTGTCACTGAACACTAATGAAACTATTTCTTGGTTACATAAGGCCAAAACTAAGAATCGTTTATTGGCTTCAGTTTCTAAATTGCCCTTCCACTGCCTCAATGAAACAGTTTTTCATCCATGCTATACTGTAAACACAACTTATCTATTTGTTTATTTAGTTCACTGCTCCAATTCAGGTCAATAAAACAAAGGTAAACCCTGATGACGAGACAGAACAGGTGTTAAAAGTACCCACTGCTTTACTGTATCCGTAATCAACAGAATCGAAAGTACTAAGACCCCTTTTCCTTATAGAAGGGAGGAAAAAGTTACTTCATTTGCACAGATAATATAAAGTTTACATAAAGTGATATTTTACTATTACCTAATTTGTTAGGTGACTTTATTTTGAAAGATAAATTTTTATACAATCAGCTCTCGAAAGTTGTTAATCTTGAAAGTTTTTCCATTTTACACTAGTGTAAAAGACCTAACCAAATATTGTTAAGGATTTGAAGGTTTCATACCTCTGAGGAGGAATAAAAGGTAGACAGAAGATTATAATGAGTCCTACTTCAGCATAAAGAAAGGTTGCAACTGCCACCCACTGGAGTGTCATTGTTTTTCTTCACACCTAAATAGAGAAACACTTATTTTACTTTGTTTCCTTTCAATGACAACTGGGTTAAAGGCCCCTGGGCACGATGTTTTCGTCCTGGGGGTTTACCGTGTCCCACCGTCCCCTAACCCCGGATCCCGGCCTTACCCGGCCAGGAAGGGGTCAAGCGTGGGCCGGGGGCGGGTGTGTGCGCCTCCCGGGGGGCGGACCGGGCGGAACTGGCCAGGAGGCCCGCGGGGCGCCGCCGCCTGCCCCTTCCAGCTGCCCCGCACCGCAGCCGAAAGCCTCCCTCCACCAGCGCCCGAGCTTGGAGGCCGCCCGCTACCCCGCCGCGGCCTAGCGCCTCACGCCGCCTCGGGGACCGCGGCCCCCGGGGACTCGCCGGCCTTACCCCATCTAGGGCCAGCCTGGCTCCCCGCGCTGCTCCGCGGCCGCCGACGCGCGGGACGTCAGACGCCACGGCCGGCCGGGCGGGAGGAGGGAACGGGAGAGGGAAGGCCCCACCCAACCCCCCGCAGGCTCCCTCCCCCACCTCGGGCCGAGCGTGCTCGCCCCGCTGAGGTCACAGGCCGCCCACTACGTTTATTGGCGGCAATTGTTTTCTAATTGGCGGTGGAGTCCGAGGATGACTCAGACTTTCGACCTGATGCTTGGGGCTCCCAAGCGCAACTTCGTCAGGAGGGCAGGCTTTTCATTTCTCATAAAGTGTGGTTCCGGTGGGAGATGCAGGGTTAACCGTGTTCTGCTCGAGTTTTGTGGGGTCCAGGAAGGAGGGCTGGCACAAGGGCGGGAGCGTGAGATAGGCTGGTGCAAGTTCTGTGAACGTGTTCAAAACGCACTCCTTTCCTGTTGTCTCTTTTCCGTGTCCGGAATTAAGCTATTTTTAATAATGGGCCAGGATTAGCGATTGTGCAGCAATTTGTTCTCGAGAATGTAGGAGAATTTGTAGCGTCACAACTAACTTTGTAGGTTTTCCCGTTCCTGTCCGTGGGCTGGGAAGAGGCAATGAATTTTAAGGTGATGTTTGGGGACTGGAAGGAAAGGTGGGTATGAGTTTATTCTTTCACTTACCTCTTCCCCCAGATCTGTGAATGCGTTAGAATTAACAAAGGTTTTTTTTTTTTTTTTTTTTTCCCAAGAATTACCACATATCAGGAATGTAAACGTATCCTCCTGGAGACAATTACTTTGGGAACATTAAACCAATGTTGAAAATAGATATATAAAAACACATTTAAGCTGGCGCTTTTTCTTAATTTATCACAAATATACTTGATCACATGTAACAGAAAAAAGAAAAACATAGACTTAGGACATAAATAAGCAACAAGGAAGTTACTTTTAATCGAACGTTTGAGAGCTCCTTGCCCTTCCTCATTGGTTCCTTCCAAACGCCATGCACCTGATTCTAATGATGCTGCTGTGTTCACAACACTAGCAGCATTCACTTCAGAGTTAATTTAAAAACATCAAAATGACTAAGTTCTGACCATACCTTACTGTTTGTTTCTATGGTATTTATATCAAAAGGAAAAAGCCAGTTATCTTTAAAAATACATTAATTGAAAAGTGAAAACCCAGAAGGTGCCCAAGAAAAAATATGGCAGCACAGTGCTTATGTTAAAATTGATTCACTCAATTATTCCCAAACTCTTGAATTAAAAACAATTTTAGATAAATGCCTCCTTATAACAGTTTTCATGTTGGCAATATAGAATATTTTAATTACAAACTTTTATTTCAATCTGAGATACTTCATTCTTGCAGTGCACATTCACCAATAACAAAATCTATTAATAATACTCCCAAACTATGGGACTTTTAAAGTTACAATCAATTGCTGGGAGGCATAAAAATAACATCACTAGAGTATGAAAATTAGGTTTTTAAATTAAAAATAAAACCTGGTTACTATTCTCTAGGAAATATTTCAAATATGTAATCATCTCCATGTTGGCTGCCAAATTTTTTATATGTAAGATGTGGAGGGTTGCAATTACTTTTACCTTTTTAGGTACAGGTATTTTTATAAAGCTCTCAATCTTTCAAGGATCTAGAAGGCTTAAAATGTACCGAATTTAATGTCACTTAAAGAGTTCCATCAAATGTTAGTTTTGTAGAAAACACCACATTAAACTCAGTTACATACATCTAAAACAAATACCTTAAAGTGTGTAATTCAGTTGGGAAGTACTAGTTTGATTTTCCAATTTGAATTTTTAATGTAAGCCCTGAGTGCAATTCTATTTAGAATTTACTCATTTTCATTCTATATGGATGTTAGCATTTGTTCTACCACTTCTCTGCACTCATGTACTTCTTGTTAGTTTACAGATACTATATGAGTCATACTTAGTATTAAAATAAGTTTTATTTAAAAATGTTGAAAACATGATTCCTTTGGCAGAAAAATTTCCATCCCCTCACTCCCAATCCATAATAGGATTCAGAACAGTTTGGACCTAGGATAATAAGGATATTTGGACCACGTGGAGTCTTCTTTAAAACTATCTCTGAGGATGGGGTTTAGGACTGATTTTTAAAAATGTTCCCAAGGACTGTTTTTATACTAAAGTTTAAAAGCCACTGATTTAAAGTAAAAACCAAGATATGACCACCTCTAGTTTCATTGTAGGTATAAAATAAAGCATATATTAAAATAATTTAGGAAGTCCAGTTAAATGCCATAATGCTCTGTAAGGTAATCTAAGACTGCTGATGTGCTTGACAGAGCATTAAATATTCTTTTTTCCTGCCTTGAAGTTATCTTTTCCATCATGTACATTAAATGTTGATGGAAACACATGTACGGAGTTCCAAGTTCAAGAGCAATGTCAACCCAGTCCCAGATGCATTTCAGTGGGGTTTCCTCATATCCAGCAAACAGGGCAGGGTTTGCCAAGAGTCCTCTTGCAACCATCACACCTACAAATTAAAGCACAGCATATTTGTCCATACATTAAGAATCCACGGTTATTAGTTCAAACTCAATGAAAAAAACTGAGAATATTAATAAAGTATTATTATAAGGTTTCACAATGCCTTTATTACATTAGTCTGTTTAATTATAAAACAATTTATTTTGGTGCCTTTTGCAAATCAAGAAAGTTTAAATGTACTTATAGAATTCTTTATTTTTTAAAGATTTCTACATTAAACAATTAGTCTTTAGTTTCTTTAGGGTTAATCCAGATTGTCATAAATTGGTTGCTTAAAGTTATCTGTATCCTCCCATCTAGCAATCGTTATCATAGGGCTTGACTTGGTATACCAATAATTTAAGGGATAATGAAATTGCATAGCAGTTCTGGGTTCCTTTGGCTCCTACAATCACTCTTGAATTCATTAACTCTAATTTCTATTCTAGGTGTTTTATTTTCCTAATAGGCTATCTGGAATATTCTAAACTGGTCACTAAATACGATGGTGTCAGAGGAGTAAGTGAATTAATTTACCCCAGTTAAAATAATCTACTGTTTCTAAGTTAGAAGAGTTAAGATTATTTTAATAAATTGCTTAGCTGAAATCAGTACAATGAGAAAATATGGCTCAGTGTTAAAGAAAACTAATGAAAGTGACAGTAACATTACTTCCCCATTCTCACTTATTTTTCCTAATTAAAAGATAAAAAAAATCCAAGTATTTATTTCTTACCATCTGTCCCAGTAATCTGCCACACATTTTCTGCTTCCTTTAAGCTTCTGATGTCTCCATTAGCAATTACAGGTATAGACATGTTCTCCTTAATTATTTTAATGGCATCATAGTGCACTGGCTGATGTCTTTCTTCAACAGTTCTTCCATGGACTGTAATCCAGGAAACTCCTGTTGCTTCAGCCTTTCGACAAAGATCTATAGTTCTTGGAAGGTCATCATGGATCCTATAATTTCAAAATTATATTTATCTGTTCACAATACATAAATCTTAATGCTAAAATTAATGAACTAAAATGAAAATTCATGTACTCAATTATTTAGTTAGCTTTGCTGTATCGTATTGTCACTTCATGCTACTATCAGTAAGGTTATCTTCAGGGATTAGTTTCCACCCAAGATCTCAAATGTAGTTATTTCACTATTGGTAACAATAGGATGGAAAACTCTTACCTAGTGCTCCTATCTTTTGACTTTGATACATGAAAGAGCCATCAAAGTACTGTCATGGATGAATTGAAAGATGCTATCTTAATATTTAATGTGGATGCCCCAAGCCCCAAGTGGGAGAACATAACACTTTACCTTGAAATATGCTTTTAACCTGTCACGAAAAAACTGATTCCTGGTTTATTTTCTTTTCCTTGTGAAATTTTAGTGCAAAGATTTTTCCTATTTTCTACTCTTGGTAGCAGGAATGTTTCTTAGCATTAATTAAACAGCATATGGAAAAAGTTGAGGGTTTGGCAAAACTTTTTAATAATAAAGGGATGTTCTGCTTTTTGTTAAAAATACAAAAAGGAAGTTGTTCAGGATTATAAGTAAAAATTACAGTATATATTCATTTACTAAATGTCTTGTCTCAACATTTCAATATATCAGCTACTGATTTATTTAGGATAGACACTCCCATACCACCAAGAAAAAAGGAATATGCTCTTATTTCCTAAGTAATGGACTATCTTGTCAATAGATTGAAATATTGTCTTTACCTTATTTTAACAGAAACTGAAAATCTGGGGTTTTCCACTTCATTTCTTACTTGTTTCACCATATCTCGAACAAGCTCTGGCTTGTTTATTAAGCAAGCCCCATAACCTTCTGCCATTGCCCACCTTTATAAAGCAAACATAAGAACAAATGAATTATAAAAAGCTGGAAAAGAAGATAAAATTCTAAAAGCACTGAAATGTTGGTACATCTGTCTATTTCTCTAGTGATCTGGAATGAAAGCAGATTTTACAAATTCATATATCCTAGCTGGGTGTGGTGGCATGTGCCTATAGTCCCAGCTACTCAGGAGGCTGAGGCAGGAGGATCGCTTGAGCCCAGGAGTTTGAGGTTGCAATGAGCTATGATGATACCACTGCACTCTAGCTGGGGTGACGACAGTGAGACTCTGTCTCAAAAAAAAAAAAGGTGGAAAAAAAATTCCTAGATCCAACATTTCTAAGTGGATCAATATGAGATTAAGAAAACATGTTCCCAGATCAAAAAGTACTCAGGGGAAATGGTTTTCATTGGCAAGCGAGACTATTAAATTAAAATTCATTCAACCAAAACAGATTTAAGTATTTGTAATTAATTGCAATTACTTCAGATTTTTTAAATTCCAAGTTTGATGTTTATTGTGTATAACAAGAGGTTTTAGTAGTCTCAATAGTAGAAAGATATTTTTGGCTTACAGCATTCCAACACCACTAAACAGCTTATTTAACTCAGCTAATGAGTATACAAATATGTCTAATCTGATTTGGATTATGCTGTACTTAAAACCTTGATTTTATTCTTTGGACACATTTTGAATTATTGACGGATAACCTAGTATAAAGTGCCAGTATGGTAGGGATATTATTGTCAAATTAAGTACATCCTATCAACACTTAAACCCAACCAAATAACTGGTATAGAAAGAAAAGGTGATTATAAGAAGACATTTTTGTATGGGAAATTAATTAGGAGAAAACATGTGGTGATTTCCCAAATCACAGAATCCATTTTTAGAGCAAGTATATCTGACATGGCAGTAAAAATATATTTTAGGGATTGCTGTAACTGTTAGATTCTCATATAACTACTTAAGGATGAGCTTCAAAGCAGATTCACACAAAAATTCTAGTGGTGAGGGATGAGTAAACACTTTTCAAAGGTCTATATATCGTTTCAGCCAACAGATAAAAGACTTTTGAAAATTATATTCTTAAATTATATTTCCCTATTTTTTTTCCTTCTTGTTTTGAGCCCCAGTGCTTTAACTCTATTTTTCTTACTTTCTAATTTTTGGAAAACTAGAAAGATAGTTTACCATGTTCACATAGATTTTTTTCCTAATCTTTTTGAAAATCCTTCCAACTTCTTTGAGCTTTACCTCTGAGGACAACCACAGTTAATGTCTATTCCATTCGCATAAGGACAGACTATACGAGCAGCATCAGATAAAATTCTTGCATCATTAGCAGCAAATTGAACAATCAATGGGCAATCACCTGATAAAATGAATAGCTCAATATTAAAATTCACAGGGAAAGAAACCCCCATAAACACACACACACACGCGCAGGCAATACCAAAGTCTAATGTTTGTATAGGCTAAAATAACTATTTTTAGCCTAAGAAGCATCTGTTCAAATAAGATAACATTAAAGAAATTTTAATATTTTAAATTAAAAGCAATTTACCTGATGTAAAAACTCAAGCAGTACATTTGATAAAATGAAAAGGAAGAATATTCCAACATTTTTGATAAACAGACCCCCTTCCCAAAGGTGAGAATTATAGTAGTCCAGAAAAATTTTACTTATACCTGTAAAATTTAAACCAATGTCAATGTTCCATACTACCATGCCTACTGCTCCTTTTTTTCCTGATGTATCTGAGAGATATACTCAGACCTATTTTTTTCTTTTTAGTGGGATATTCCACTGTATATGTTTGGACCAGTGTATTTCTATACTGTTTTTTTTTATTTGTGACTCTTGGAAGCAATGCTACAATGAGAACGCTCTTGCATACATATTTTTGTATATTCATAGGTAAATTCTTAAGAGTGGAACTAACTGTTGGATAGGCATTTGACATGTAACACTGTGATGGATAATACAAAATTATCTTCCAAGAGTTTAACTACATATCAATATGGAGGAAAGTTCTTGTTTCCTCACAACTTATCCTATAGTGTATATGCAACATTTGTATATTTTTATTTGTAAGCTCTCCTCATATTCTTTGCAGTTTTCTATATGCAATTTTTCTATTAGTTCCTTTTTTTATTTGCAATATTTTTTATAAAACAAAGAAATTAGCCCTGCTATCATAGGTGTTATATATTTTTTCCCCCAGCTTTTGGAGTATATATGTACTCTTACCTTTGAAAGTTTAAATTCAAATATTGCCAAATGTATTAGAGCCTTCCCAGGTTTTAAAGAACATTTTTCTCATTTTTTGGGTTAGTGTTATAAACTGGTGAGGTGTATTTTAACATGTCTAAAGTTCTTTTGGGGACTACCTGTATGAGATTCGCTAGATGTTGATCAAAATGCAGATCTGGGCATCACCCCAGTTGCACTGATCCGAGATTTCTATGGCAATCACTGATTCAGGAGTCCAGCGGCATAGGAAAATTTGTTTTTTTCTTTATGGAGATGTAGGGTGCTTTCCCTTTTGTAACTCGAGTTACAGAATTTCAATTTAACAAACATTTCTTGTCTTAATATATTTTCAATGCTGTGCTAGATGCTGAGGATACAAATCAAGTTATTTCTATAGCTCCAGCCCTCAAGGAGCCCAAAATCTAGGGGGAGAAGTAGGCATATAAAGAGGAGAATTATAATACAGTAGGATTTATTGTACTATAAGAGCCTATGCTTAAGATAGAAAACGTGAGTGGAGGGTGACCAAAAAAGGTTCCTTGGCCACAACTTTAAGAGCTGGATTAAGAAGCATAACTGTAGTTTGCCAGAGAAAGAGGGATCTGGGAGATAGGTATAACTGGGAAGGATATTCTAGGCAGGGAACTGTGAGACAACAGGGCATGTTCAGGGACTTAAAATGATTTAGTATTTTTGAAGAATAAAGTCCGTGGGCTGTGAGGAGAAATGGATGACAGATTAAGGCTGCAGAAGATGTATCTGGAGGCTGGATCATGAAAGACTTTATATATTATCCTCAGGTGCTAGAATTTTAGTCTTTAAGCCAGTGGTTCTCAACCTTTAACAAGCTCCGAATTGTCTGGAGGGCTTTTCAAAACACAATTTGCTGGACCACACGCCCAGAATTTCTGATTCAGTAGGTCTGGGATGGAGCCTGAGAATTTGCATTTCTAACAAGTTTCCAGGTGATGCTGATGTTGCTCGTCTGGAAATCACACTTAGGGAACCATTATTTTAGGCAATGAGAAGTCCAGGAAGGATTTTAAGGAGGGAAGAGATAAGATCAAATTTAGATAGGTCACTTTGGGCTGTTTGGAGGATAGTTTGGAATGTGAGGAGACTATAGTGAGACAGCAATGTATTCTAACACCCTAGTGAGAGGATGGGGCCCTTAAGAAAGGCCAACCTTATACTTTGATATATCACAGACAATTTACAAGGCATTCAGTAATAATATATTAAAAATACTTACTGAAAACATTTAAAATATTAAAAGCTTTAATACATAATCACTAAATTGTATTGTTTCTGATAAGATAGATGAGTTTGTAAAAAATTTTTTAAAAAAATTTTACAAAGTCAGTAAACTACAGGTTTCACATACCTTGGTTTGTGGTAAATTCACTGTCTCTGGCTTTTATAGATCTGACAAAATCAGCAGCAACTATCATCGGTGTATAACACAGATCACAACTGTATTTTCTTACTAGTGTTCTGAAAGCCAACCTGTGAGCATATAAAACCTTAATTATGCATTTAACAAACATCATAATCATATGTATTTCCAGATTTAATTTAGTTAATTATTAAATATTTATTAGGGAAATTCTGCCTATGGTAAGATGGAGATTTACTTTTTTCTATCCTTCTTGCTAAGTATAATTAAAAACCCTGGACATTATATATAACAAACACAAGAAAAATTCGAAAGGCAGAAAAGAGAGCAGACAGGCTGGTGACCTCAGGACCTAAGGAGTGACAGAGCGGTGAGTTCCCTGGGTTTTCTTTTTGCCTTAAATATCCCAGACTTTAATCTGCCATGGGATTAGAGTTAAAAAAAAAAAAAAATCCCAGACTTGAAGTTGAAGAAGCTGGCCACCTGGAAACACCAATGGGTGCAGACAAAAACAGCCCCAACAAAAACATGCTCTAACCAAAAGACCAGGAAAAAGGCAGCCTAGAAAGACAGAAAACTTTTAAATAGTAGTTCTACTCCAGCCAAACAATACAGAAAAAGCTATGGTCTCACCTCTACTAGAAAAGTCTAGAATCTGCTCCAACATTGCATTGTGGTGGTGTCTAAGAAGGCCAGGGAGGGATCTGGGACTTTCATCCCTGCTGGCCACTGAGCACCCCTCACCCCTACCTCTACCCAGCAGGATCAGTGGAGACCACATGGGGAGCCTGGACTTCCATGCCTACCCAGAATAAAGTATCCCTCTCCTTCTCCGCTGGGTGTGGTATCAGGGGAGGCCTTGCAGAGAGTCAACATTTTCATTATTGCCCAGCAATTACAAGGCTGCTCCCACCATGGGGAACTAGAACTCTCACTCCAGCCCAGTAACAATGAGGGGCTCCCCATCCCCTAAATGTCAAAGGAGGCAAAGTGGAGAACCTGGACTTCTACCTGACAGTAATGAGGTGGCATCAGCCTCCTCTACCTTTCCCTGCTGGAACTGTGTCAGAAAAAGCCAATTAAAACATAAGGTTCAATAGTCAAAATCAATTGATGTAATCTACCATGTTAGTAGACTAAAGAAGAAAAATCACATGATCATATCAATGCAGAAAAAGCATTTGACAAAATACACTCATTTATAACAAAATTCTACAGAACACTTTCCCCTTAGACAGGAACAAGGCAAAGATGTCTCCTCTCATCACTCTTATTTAACATAGTGCTGGAACTTCTAGTCAGTGCAATAAGGCATGAAAAAGAAACAAAAGGCATATGATTGAAAGGAAGAAATAAAACTATCCTTATTTGCAGGTGACATGGTTGTTTACATAGACAATCCCAAGGAATTTTACCAAAAAAACTGTAGAACCAATAAGTGAGTTCAGCAGTTTGCAGGATATAAGATTGACATATAAAAATAAACTGTATTTCTATATACCAGCAATGAATACATGGACACCAAAATTAAAATACACTACTTACAATTGCTCAAGAAAAATTGAATGTCTTAGAAAACATGTACATAACTTATATGCTGAAAACTACACAATGATGATAGAAATCAAAGAAAATCTATATCAATGGAGAGAAATACTATGCTCATGAATTGGGACTCAACATAGCAAAGAAGTCAATTCTCCACAAATTGATATACAGGTTTCACAGAATTCTTATGGAAATTCCAGCAAGACTTTTTGCAGATATAGACAAGATCATTCTAAAATTTATTTGGAAACCAGGGGAACTAGAATAGCTGAAACAATTTTGAAAAAGAAAATTAAAGTGAGAGGAATTGGTCTACCTGATTTTAAGACTCATTATATAGCTACAGTATTAAGACTGCATGGTATAGGTGGAGGGACAGACACATAGATCAATGGAACAAAATAGAGAACCCTGATTTTGGAAAAAGAAGCAAAGGAATTCACCAGAATAAAGACAGCCTTTTCAACAAGTAGAGCTGGAGTAATTGGACCTCCACAGGGGAGGAAAAAAAAAAAAGAACCTCAACCTAAGTCTCACACTTACACAAAAATTAATTCAAAGTTGATCATGGACTTAAGTTTTATACAAAATATAAAACCACCACTGGATGTGGTGGTTCACACCTGTAATCCCAGCACTCTGGGAGGCTGAGGTGGGAGGATCGCTTGAGCCCAGGAGTTCAAGACCAGCCTGGGCAACATAGTGAGACCCCATCTCTTTTAAAAAGAAAAACAAAACAAAACAAACCCCATAAAACTGTAAAACTTTTAGAAAAAAAATTAGAAGCAAATCTTCAGGATCTAGAACTACACAAAGGTTTCTTATACTTGACACTATAAGCATAATTTACAAAAAGAAAAATTGATAAACTGGACTTCATCAAAATGGAAAACTTTTGTTCTGCAAAAATCCTTTTAAGAGGATGAAAAGACAAGCTACAGACTGGGAGAAAATATTTGCAAACTACCTAAATGACAAAGGTGTAGCATCTAGAATATATAAAGAATGCTCAACATTCAATAGTAAAGAAGAAAGCAAATAACCTGATTCAAAAATGGGCAAAATACTTGAATAGACATTTCTACAAAGAAGATATACAAACAGCCAACAAGCATACAAAAAGATGCTTAACATCACTAATCATTAGGGAAATGCAAATCAAAACTACAATTAGATACCACTTCATATCCATTAGAAAGGATATAATAAAAAAAAACTCCTAGATAATAAGTGTTGACAAGGATGTGGAGAAATTAAAACTCTTGGGCACTGCTGGTGGGAAGGTACAATGGTGTAGCTGCTAGGGAAAACAGTATGGTAGTTCCTGAGAAAATTAAACTCAGAATTACCATATGATTCAGCAATTCCACTTCAGGGTATATAACCAAAAAGAATGGGAAGCAAGGTCTCAAAGAGATACTTCTACAGCCACATTCATAGCAGCATTATTTGCAATAGCCAAAAGGTTGTAGCAACCCAAGTGTCCATCGACAAATGAATGGATAAACAAAATGTAGTATACACATAAAATGGAATATTATTCAACCTTAAAAAGGAAGGACAATCTGGTATATGCTACAAAAACTTGAGGACATTATGCTATCTATGTAAAATATTAGTAAAATAAAGCTAGTTTCAAAAAGACAAATACTGTGTGATACCACTTATATGAGGTACCTACAGTAGTCAAAGTCATAGACAGAATGTGGAATATGGTTGCCAGGAGCTAGGGGGACTGTGGAATGGGGAGTTACTGTTTAATGGGTATCGAGTTTCAGTTTTCTAAGATGAAAAGAGTTTGAGAGGTCAGATACATAGTGTGAATGTACTTAACACTACAGAACTATACCCTTGAAAATGATGAAGAGGTAAATTTTATGTTATGGGTATTTTACAACAGTTAAAAAAAATTTTAAAAACAAACTCAATAGTAAAAAACAATCCAATTAGAATATGAGCAAAAGACACGAAGAAACATTTCTTCAAAAATATACAGATGGCAAATAAGCACATAGAAAGATGTGCAATATCACTAGTTATAAAGGAAATGCAAATTGAAGACAAAATGAGGTATCATTACATACCTATCAGAATGACTAAAATAAAAAACAGTGACATTATTAAAAGCAGGTGAGAATGAGGAGAAATTGTTGGTGAAAGTGTAAAGTGGTAGTGCCATTCTGGAAAAGTATGGTAGGTTTTAAAAAACCTAAACAGGAGGTGGGGGGTGGGGGTCTGGCTGCAAAAAAAAAAAAAAAAAAGAAAGAAAAAAAAATCCTAAATATACAACTATCAAAGGACCCAGCAATTGCACTCCTGAGCATTTGTCCCAAGGCAAATTTTTGTGTTCACACAAAAATCTGTACATGAATGTTTATATCTATTTAATATCTACTATATCTTTATAGGTGGGTGTTACAGCCACCACCATTTTTATAGCTATAGAAAGTGAAGTTTGAAGAGGCTAATTGTTTACTTAGGGTCACACATATACAAGGCAAGTGGTAGCAAAGGACTAAATTCTAGACTATGATTTCAAAGCTAGAAGTTTGAAGATTCCATGTAGTGGGTGGTCTTATAGTACTTTAAAGAATTCAGGGCATAAAAGAGAAATTTCATCTTAGCTCATTAACCATTAAAGATTAAGCACTTACTTTGAATATCGAACCATAGGGGCACAGACTTTTACAAGCTGCCCAGAATGAAACATTTCTATTGGATCTTTTTTTCTTTCTTGACATATTGTGGTTTGTATGCAGTCACTCTTCATGAACACAGATTTGTTTCAAATCTGAAAAAGATAATCGGTTTGCATAGAGAAAGCGTACTTTGACTAGATGAACCTCCATTGATCTAACAATTTCAATTGCGAAGAACATATTTTTTATCAGGCTTGTAGGCTCAGAAATATTTTAGCTTCTTTTAACTGTTTCAAATAAGATACTACAGAATTCTGCCTCTATTTATAACATAAATAAATGTGAAAAACTATAGAAGATGGTGGAAAAACAAGATGTGGAAAACGACAAAAGACTCTGTATGACTGGAACTTTTTATAATACCTTGTTTTATTCAGGAAAGTTAAATGGCATTAATAGAACAACTCTAAGTAGTCAGCATTTCTAAAGATATCCTGGTATTTTTTATTGTAATTCTCCAATCCTATTCTTTGCATCTGTGAATCAGAAGGTAAACAAACCTTATTTTAAAAAACTTAAAAGTGGTGTTACCCAAAAATATTTCAGCTGTAATCTATACCTAACTGCACAGTAAATCACTTTTATACCCCGAGATACAAGTGATAAAGTTATGTTTTATATTTGTGATAGTTAAAATCCTATCATTTCATATTGTTGGCTACTTTTCATATTCTAATTTTTGGCCTTAGTAACCTAGAAACAGATATGGGCCAACTTTAGAAAGGTGTAATTGCTCAAAATTGAGAGTCTTTAAACTTCAGGTAATGAGGTGAAACTAAAAATGTGGTCAAGGTACCAAGGATCTTGCAAGAAATCCTTGGAAGTGCCAACATTTAAGTAACAGGTAGAGGAAAAGAGGATTGCAAGAGACTGAGACAGATGAACTTTGGTGCTGGGAGGAATAAACCTAAAGAGAGATATTCAAAAACCAAGAGAGGAGAGACTATTACAAAAGAGGGAAAGTATAAACATCTTACACATCATAGAAAAAGTAAAAACAGAAAAATGCAACGGCAATACTGTCATTAGTGACTTTAGCAAGGTCGATTTCATCCTAAGACCTCCCGCAACATGTGTTTGCTGAAAGAATAAATTACCAGCTCTCAACGTCGGTTGTACATTACAATGACTTGGGAGCTTTTAAGAACTAGTATGCCCAAGCTATACTCTAGACCAATTAAATCTGAATCTCTGGGTTTAGGATGCAGGGATCAGTAGTTTTTAAAGCTCTCAGGTGATTTCAATGTGCAACCAAGCTTGGAACTACTGGAATAAGTAAATCTATAGCACCTGGAATAATTGTTTAAATGGGCTCTTACCTTATTAGCTCTTGGGATACAGATTGAGTTTGTAAACTCATGCCAGTATGTATAGCACCTGGAACAATTGTTTAAATGGGCTCCTACCTTATTAGTTCTTGGGATACTGATTGAGTTTGTAAAACTCATGCCAGTATGTATAGTAGGGGCTCAAAAGTTTTCATTGTAAGAATATGCACGCTTCCAAAATCTTCCCATGGGGGGAAAAAGTGCCAGGGAAGGAAAACTAACACACGAGACTTCCTCACCTCAGTTGTTAAGAGTATTAAGTGCGTTTAGACTTAGAATTTAGTACTAAGTATTTAGTACTTACATAAAGTACTTAGAACACCGTTTAGCACAGGATAAGTACTACTGCAGCACCTTCTTGAAATACTGTTAGCGGAATGTAGAGAACTACGTAGCTCTGGAATTATAAATTGGTTTCCCGGGTACACACCTACTGTACAAAGTGGAAAAGTTATAATATATTACAGCTTCTTTTTGCGAAGAAATGTTTAAGACCTTGTATACATGTGGTTGACCCTGTTCGTATTTCTTATAAGAAATCTAGGTCCATAATACAGATGTATTAGCAGAGAAGATATAAATGGGAACCAAACTGATGATTTTACAGTGTCAATACTATGAGCTGAGATACGGACAATCCATCGGTTTGTAACTAAGAACAAGTCTGGCGTCACTCCACAGCACATGGTTTAAACTGAGAGGAAGAGGTAGAAAAAGCAAAAGGTCAAGGTCTTTGGGAAGTGAGGGCAGAGACAAGGAACTCTACTTGTCTTTTCACGGTTGTCTGCCTTCTTCATCTACTCTTACTAATTCTCCTCACTGTTCGTTCCCAGCAACTTTTTCCTTCTCAAGCTTTTCCCGCGGGATTTTACCCCAGGATTGCGAATGAAGGCGTGGGACAGACAGAGCTACGCAGCAACTAACTCCCGCCTGCTCCGAGTGTGGAGCGTAAAGGAAACTCCTAGAAACCTCGGCTCTCCTCTCCAGCCTTGCGCCACGAGGCCGGTGTTCTCAGGTTTAAATACTTGCTTTAAGAGGGACGCTCTGCGGCCACGTTCCGGCGCCCACCTTCTCTTTGGCCGGGGGAACAGCGCCAGCCCGGGGGCGCGGCGGCGAGAGATGGCGGAGAGCGCCGACCGGCGGCCTTGGCGCCCTCGCTGCGCTGGGCCCAGAGTGCTCGGGCCCTCGGCGCCCCCCTGCTCTGGTGCCCTCGCGTCTCCCGGCCAGCGGCCGAATCGTTCCCCAGGCCGGCGTGGAGCCGCAGGCTGGAGGGCCGGGCGGCGCCGGGATTCTGCGTCACCGCCTGGGTGGGGTGGACCCGCCGCTGACGCCATCAACCCGGCACCTGCCAACATGGAAGGTGGCGACGGCAGCGTCGCTGTGCCTGGCCTTGGGGCGCTGGGCTCTGGGGCGGCTGCAGCGACAGTCCGGGAGCTTCTCCAGGATGGTAAGGAGTCGGGGTCTGGCAGGGTCGTGGGGTTGGGGGTTGCCTTGCTCCGCACCTGGGCCAGGTTTGTGGGGTCAACCCGTCGCTTTGCAGAAAGTTTTCCGTTCTCGATGTGACCACTCCCCTCCGCCCGGCCCCCTGGCGTCCGGGTATTGGCCTAGCCAACCTGTTTCCCCACGGACTTGCTCCCTCTTGCCTTCCAGCGTCTTTGGGACACCTGATTTCTGGTTGCTCCTCATTGCAACTCGACCCCCGCTCCTCTCGCGCCCAGGGTTTCCCTGAAGTTGCGAGACCCCGCACCCAGTGGCCGGTGTTGGCAGCCACCAGCTGCTGCCGCAGTTCTTGACGATAGGGTGAAGCGTTCCAACACCTGAAAAGTGTAAGACCTGGAACAGATGACAGGCACTCAATGAAATAAGGGCTCGTTTTTTAAGTAGAGTTGGAAATGCCTACTCCTTTAACAAATTTTTGGGCTATACAGGTGGTCCCTCTTGCAGGCTTGTTTGCTTTTTTATGAGGCAATTATCCACAATCAGACAAGGGGGAGGTTTGTAGCATTCCTTCAGGTTAGGATTAACTGTTTTGAATATAGCAGATTTATTGCTAGTCAGATTTGGTGAGAAGTTGCCCGAAATAAGAAAAGTTAAATATAGTACACTTGAAAAGCACATTTAATTGTATTAATCCAGTTACCATGTCCTGAATCTCTTATCCTTCAGAATAAAGTTCAAACTTCTAAGCATAAAAATAAGGCCTCTTCTCACCTGTTCTTAAATTTTTCCCCCTAATGGCCATAACAGTCTATCTTGTATTGAAATCATTCATATACTTGCCTTAATCTCTTTTACTATACTGTGAAACTATTTTCTTAACATTCCACAATGTGCATAGCAGTATCTTGCATACAGTAGGTGCAAAATACATGTTTTTTTTGTTTAAAGACAAGAGTTTTGCTTTGTTGCCTGGGCTAGGGTGCAATGTTGTGATCATAGCTCACTGCAGCTTCAAATTCCTGGGCTCAAGCAATCCTCCTCCTGCCTCAGCCTTCCCAGTCCCTGGGACTATAGGTGAGTGCAACCATGCCTGACTAATTTTTATTTTTTGTAGAGACAGGGTCTTGCTGTTTTGCCCAGGCTGGTCTTGAACTCCTGGCCTCAAGTGATCCTCCTGCCTTGGCCTCCCAAAGTGCTGGTATTACAGGTGTGAGCCACCATGCCTGGCCTAGAATAAATGTTTTTTAAACTGAACATCACTGCAAGATGCATGTATACACATTTGTAGACAAAAATGGGTTATAAATGATTGAAATAGTTTTTTTTTCTTTTTTCCTTGCACTGACTTGGGAGAAATAAAGTTGCAAATTATTGTTTATTTTCTGTGTGTTTTATCATTGTCTTTAATTACTTGCCTTCTCGTGATAATTTCTATACTTTTGTCAAAACTAGTGATGTTGTTTTCTGAACTAGATTGTGTTAGTTTCTCTGGGTTAGGTTCTCTAATACATCTTTGTATCTTCTTTTTTTTTCTTTTTACTTTTGTTTTTTCTTTTGGAGACAGGGTCTCACTCTGGCTCCCAGACTAGAGTGCAGTGGTGTAATCATAGCTCACTGTAACCTCAAATTTGTGGGCTCAAGCAATCATCTTGCCTCAGCCTCCTGAGTAGCTAGAACTACAGGTGCGTACCGCCACACCCAGCTAATTTTTTTATTTTTTGTGGATTCGGGGTGTTGCTGTGTTGCCCAGGCTGATCTCAAACTCCTGGCCTCAAGCGATCTTTCCACCTCAGCCTCCCTAAGTGCTGGGATTACAGGCATTAGCCACTGTGCTCAGCCTGTATTTTTTTTTTTTGGGACAGAGTCTCACTCCGTTGCCCTGGCTAGAGTGAGTGCCGTGGCATCAGCCTAGCTCACAGCAACCTCAAACTCCTGGGCTTAAGCGATCCTACTGCCTCAGCCTCCCGAGTAGCTGGGACTACAGGCATGTGCCACCATGCCCGGCTAATTTTTTCTGTATATTTTTAGTTGTCCAGATAATTTATTTCTATTTTTTTTAGTAGAGGCAGGGTCTCGCTCTTGCTCAGGCTGGTTTTGAACTTCTGAGCTCAAACAATCCGCCCGCCTCGGCCTCCCAGAGTGCTAGGATTACAGGCGTGAGCCACCGCGCCCGGCCCAGCCTGTATTTTAATTTAAATTTAGTTTAACCAAGTTTGGAGCTCCTGATATATGTGCAATCCATGCTCTCAAGTAGCTCACCATCTAGTAGGGGAAATAATCTTGTAGACCTATAAAGGTAGGCACTGTAATATAATGTTATAAGGGTGGCAGTAGGATTGTGTACAAAGTAAAGCATTAATACAGAGGAGGCTGATAACTGGTTAAGGAGTATCAGGAAAGTCTTTCTAGGTGGAGTGGTTTTGAAGTGTAAATAGGACTTACCCAGGTAAACAGTGAAAGGAACAACCCAGGCCAAACAATGGGTTTATGTTTCACTAGGATGCATTTCAGGAATTATAATCAGTTCTTGAAGGGTTCCTTAAAGAAACTTTCTGTTTAAAAAAAAAAAAAAAAGGCTTTACCCTTTTCATACCTCTTTCTTCAAGCTCAACAAATGACTTTCAATTTCCCTAAAAAATAGAATCCATCAGATGTGAACTTTCTCCATCTCTTGCCGTAACCTATAAACTTAACCTGAACCTACAACCATCCTTTGCTCCTTGTTTCCCCTGCATTTTCAGTTACATCAGAAGTGGAGTTTCTGCTCCTTCCTAGTGATAGTACCTTGTATTGCCTTTGGGTTTTCTTCCTGTCTTCTCAGGAACCCAATCACCTCCATGCTATGCCATTGAATTCACTTTGCAAGATCTCCACTGACTTCCTTGTGGATAAATCAAATGGGTACTTTTTTGGTCCTTATTTTACTTTAACTTGTAATAGGGTTTGACTCGTTTCTTGAAATACTTCCCTCAAGTGGTTTATGGGATCCATGCTTTTTAAAAATGCCTAATTCTTTAGGTGCTCTTTTCCAATTTCCTGCAGATGCTTGTCGGTTCGGTTTGTCTCTACCACCCCCTCCCACCTCCAACATTTAGCATTAAGCATTTCCATTAGTAACTGATTCACTGTATTGGGGATTTATCAGGATAGGATTGGTGAGCAGATGCATAGCTCGAAAATTTGTGAGATGTTTCTGATGTGCTTACTATGGGATGAAGAAGCTATAAAAGAGAAGCATTATATGATTTATCTAAGGATTGTCAGACCTCATTATGTTTGATCTTTGGAAACTCTTTGATACTACTGACCACTTACTTTCTTAAACTGTCTCTTCTTTTGGCTTTTGCCATTCTTTCCTGTTTCTTTCTTTCTCTCGGAGCACTCTTTAGTCTCTTTGATTGCATTCATTTTCTCTACCCATCCCCAAATTTTTGGTGTTTTCCTGGTTTCTGAATCCTATTTTCTCCATTTCTCTGTTTGTTGTGCATTCTAAAATTTTTTCCTAAATCATCTGGTCTTTTTTGTGGTTTTTATATGGTCCTTTGTTCTGAACTATAGAACTATATTTCTAACTGTCTATTGGACATTTCTTTCTTTCTTTTTTTTTTTTTTTTTTTTTTTTGAGTCTCGCTCTGTTGTCCTGGGTAGAGTGTAGTGGAGTTATCGTAGCTCACTTTAACCTCAAACTCCTGGGCTGAAGCAATCCTCTTGCCCCAGCCTCCCAGGTAGCTGGGACCACAGGTGCGTGCCATGACAGCCGGCTAATTTTTCTATTTTTAGTAGAGATGGGGTCTTGCTCTCTTGCTCAGGCTGGTCTTGAACTGCTGAGCTCAAGCAGTCCTCCTGCCTCGGCCTCCCAGAGCGCTAGGATTACAGGCGTGAGCCACAGCACCTGGCCGACATTTCTATTATATCTTTTTTTTTTTTTTCTGTTATATCTTGATAGTGAACAAGCACTACTAGTTCTACATGTGAAAACCTACAAATGAATAAATAATACAAACTCTACATATGGAAAAATCTGGTAGTCTTCGTTACCTATGTTAACTATGTGGTTAGTTGAATGTGTGCATGTTCCCCAGGTAGATTATGAGTTCCTTAGAGGCAGAGTTTTGTTCATGTTCATCTTTGTATATTCAGTGCCTAGTGGTCTCGCTAGGCTGAATTTCCTATGTCAGTTACTTAATCAAGAAACTTGGGAATCGTCCTTGATTTGCTCTACCTAATCACCCATTTTTAGCTTGTCACCAAGTCCTCCTACACATACTGTCTGCATATTTGTCAAATTTGTCACTTCTTTGACATTCTTGGTGCCACTCTCTTATCTAGGCCTTCATTATGTCATTTAGGCTTTTATTGCAGTACTTTACTAGCCCCTGCGACTCTGTTCCATGTGTGTGCTGCTAAATCCGCTTTCTGGGAAAATAGAAAAAGCCAATTTTGTAGTGTTTGGTGATTTCCGTGGTATAAATACTCTCACTACAGTCAATTTTACGATACCTACACGTAATGACAATTGGCTCACAGAATTCCTGAAAATTTAACACTTGGCTCTCAAGAGCCAATATGAGCCAACTTCAGCACACTGTTGTGTGACTAATCCCTTTTCAATCATCATCCATACCATTGCCAGAATTATTATTCTAGAACACAAAGCTGACAGTGCAGTTTCTTGACTTAAATGAGTTAGAACATTTTGGATGTCTTACAAACCTCTTTTCAAACTGCCTTCCAACCTTTGGAACCTTATATATCATTTTTTTTTACCATTTCTGCCTAAGATATACACACTATGATCCTGACATACTGAAGTCAGTATTCCCCTTACTTCTCAAAATATGCCATGGCATTTGCTGCTGCCAACCCTTCCCTTTAACCGGAATGGCCTTCTGCTTTGATTGACTGGTAGGATCCTTAATTCTGAGGACCACTTGGCAAATTAGAAGGAAATGTGGTCCCAGAATTAAAAAGTAGCCAAAGTATCAGTTTCCTTCTTTTATTTCATTACATTTGAAAGTAGTAAAAAATATGAGTTTTTACTTTGAGCAGAATGATACTTTCAGCTGATGTATAGATTCATTAATTCATCCAACCAATATTGAGCACCTCCCATGTATCTTCTGTTCAGGTATTGGGGATGTGGTAGTAAACAAAACAAAGACCTTAGCTTCATGGGACACACATTACAGTGGATGTACACAATTTAAGTTTTCTTATAGTAAGTGTTCTATTTTGCTAGTTTCATAATGTCTGTCAGGGAACCCTTTTCTAAATCTACCATATTGCTAGCAGGTTGTGGTATATACTTACCTTCAGCTTATGTCTGTGTATCTGTTTTTGATTTCTATTTCTCTTTATTTTTTTTTTTCTATTCAGAGATTTGTAGATTTCTGCATACAAACATCTAGCATCACTTTTGCTTTTCTATTAAGGGTCTATTTGAACAGCTTTTCTTTCCATTTGCTTATTTCACTCCTAAATCCTAAATTTCAGTAACACCTGTAAGTTTGTATTTCTTATTTCTATTAAAATTCTAGATTCACTTAATTATAACAGTATTTGCGCATTGATCTAGAGATATATGCAGCTATAAGTATTATATTAATATATAGCTAATTTTCCTGTTGTCTTTTCATTGGCAACAATCTTGTTTTCTTGGATTAAAGGTTATGGTTAGTACTGTTTTAAATTTTTTTTTCTTATTTTTAAATAGAGACAGGGTCTCACTCTGTTGCCAAGGCTGGAGTGCAGTGGCTTGATCATAGCTTACTGTTAACCTTGAACTCCTGGCCTTAAGCTATCCTCCCACCTCAGAGTAGGCTGGACTACAGTGTGTGCCACCAGGCCTGGCTAATTTTTTTCAAAAATTTTTTGTAGAGACGGGGTCTTGCTGTGTTTTGCTGGGCCTGGGTAACATAGCGAGACCCCTTCTTTACAAAAAATTAGAGGCCTTAGCCTCCCAAAGTGCTGGTATTATGTTTCCCTTCCTTTTGAGTCACTACAAAAGTAAGCATTTAGCAGTATAGCAGAGTCATTCAGAATATGGGCTCAAAATATGTTAATTATGTCCTTCCGGTAGAGGCTTCTAAAAACAATTAAAAAAATTAATTATGATTATAATTGTTTAATAACTGTGGTTTAATACTGGGTAATTGGGACTTTTTATTATTTTTTTCCTCAGAGTGTTATAGTGACTTTTTAAATGAAGACTTTGATGTAAAGACTTACACTTCTCAATCTATTCATCAAGCTGTAATTGCTGAACAACTAGCAAAACTTGCCCAAGGAATCAGTCAGTTGGATAAAGAACTGCACCTACAGGTAATTCTAATCTTTAGGATCATGCAGATAATTCAGCCTAAAGGGATAATTCAGCTTTTTTGTAATCTTATTATTAACTATAAATGCATATTTACATGAACAAATGCATACTTACCAATGCTACTTATTTTTCAAAGTACATTTTTGAATAGTTTTTTGTAAATCACTTCTCGTTAGTTTGAAAAACTAATATACCCACCTCCTCTAAAACCTTTTATTCATACTTCCTGTTCACTACCATAACTGATGTGCAATGAATATAGTGGGCAGAAAATAGAATGTCTTTGATAAAGATAATAGAAAATGGAATTTTGGAAATAAAACAATATGAATAAGAAAAATTAAAATGTTATACTGGCAGTTCATACTTTATAAGCACAAAGTGTAACATTTACGATATCACAGAAAGTTGATCTTGGAGTTCCCAGCCTCCAGAACTATGGACAATAAATTTCTGTTGTTTGTAAATTACCAGTGTAAGGTATTTTGTTATAGTTGCCCCAAGGGACTAAGACAGGACTAGAGAAAAGGCTGTGTCTCCTCCTGCTCTGTGTTGAAATATAAATGTATGTGTGTGTTCCTGCTAATAAGTCATCTCAAATACACCATCATAACCTGTAATTTTTTTCTTTTGTATTAGTATTTATCCCCTTTCTCCACCAAGAGAGACCTTCAATTCTGCAATTTAGTCACAAAGAAAAATTCCTAATAGTTAGAGCAAAAACTGATTATTCATTCTTGATTTTCAGGTTGTTGCAAGACATGAAGATTTACTGGCACAAGCAACTGGTATTGAGTCTTTGGAAGGTATATTTCTATTAATTTTTACAGATTATATAGAGCTAGATTGGGGATTGGCAAGCTTTTAAAAGATCGGATAGTAAATATTTTAGATTTTGCCAGTCATACAGCCTCTGTTGCAACTACTAAACTCTGCTGTTGTAGAGTGAAAGTAGCCAGATAAAATGTAAATGAGTGTGTGTGACTATGTTTCAGTAAAACTTTAGTAAAACTTTGCTGACCTCTGAGCTAAACTATCTTGGTTCAAATCCTTGTTTTACTACTTACTAGATGTGTGACTTTGGGCAAGTTACTTAACCTTTCTGTGCCTCAGTTTTCTATCTGTAAAACAGAGGTATTAATACGAACTAACATAGCATAATTCTGAGAATTAAATAAGTTAGCAAAATGCTTAGAACGATGCCTGCACATGTTTAGTGCTCCTGTGTTAGTTAATTAAAATAACAAAAACATCAATACCAGAGTGGGCATTAGTGGAAGGAGGCTTGAATTCTTTTCTTATTTTGCCTTTTTTGGAGTCTTTCTTTGTAACTCTTTTTTTTTAGTCAATAATCAAATGTTTATTGAGTGTTTGGTATAAGTAACTTCTAGTTGCTATGGTGGAAAAACAGCAGACATAGTCCGTGTCTTCAGGGAAACAAAACATATGTATGTACAGTACACAGCATTTATATTTTTAGCACAGTAGACAGAGGACTACACTTGTCTTTGCAACTCTTTTTAATGAAAGTAAAGTAGAATAATAATACGTTGGATTTTCATTTTTATTAATCCTTTTATTTTTGTTTGGCTAAATCTTTTATGAATTTTTCATTCTCTCTTGATTAAATTGAACTACATCTCATAAATATGAAATGTTACTATTGTGTTTTACATTATTACTCGTATTGTGATTACTAATATTAATCATTGCACATCAAAAGAAAGCTAAGTGATTTTTCCCTCTGTTGATCATATTCTTAAGGAGGGGAGGAGATTGTTTTCTGTGATGCAATATTCTTTAATGCTTCCCCAAGTTTCTCATGCATTCAAAAGTATTAACTTATTCTTAGCATGTATAATGTTTCTAAGACATCTTGCTGAGGAACTTAGTATCTTTGGAAGTAATAGTTTGTTATTTGAAAGTCTGGTATATATATCTAACTAAGTTCTTGGGAAAATTAAAAGGCTGTAAGTACTGAGCCATAATAATAGAGTCTCTTTCCTCATGGAATTTTGAGGAATTTTTATTAAGCCTATTTGTTTATTTATTTATTTTTGAGACAGCGTCTCACTTTGTTGCCCGGGCTAGCGTGTCGTGGTGTCAGCCTAGCTCACAGCAACCTCAAACTCCTGGGCTCAAGCGATCTTCCTGCCTCAGCCTCCCAAGTAGTTGGGACTACAGACATGTGCCACCATGCCCGGCTAATTTTTTCTATATATTTTTAGTTGTCCAAGTAATTTCTTTCTATTTTTAGTAGAGACGGGGTCTTGCTCTTGCTCAGGCTGGTCTCAAACTCGTGAGCTCAAATGATCCACCTGCCTCGGCCTCCCAGAGTGTTAGGATTACAGGTGTGAGCCATCACACCTGGCCAAGCCTATTTTATTAAAAAGGGATATCCCCATTCATTTGTTCACACAATCAAATAGTAATTGAGAACTTATTAGGTACCAGGCATGTGTGAACAATAGACAAAGTCACCGTGGTTATGGAATTTATGTTCTAGGTAAGGAGGTAGGCAAAAAAAAGCACAAATAGAAAACTTCAGATATTTTTAAGTTCTACAAAGAAAACAAAACAGGTGATGGGGTGGAAGAAGGGGAGTCCTTAACTATCTAAGATGGTCAGGTAAGGCCTTTTTTTGGAAGATGACATTTAAGCTGAGATCTAAATGATGAGAGGGATCCATCCTGTGAAGATTTGGGGAGAAGAGTGTTGTAAGCTTAGGGAACAATAAATGAGAAAGCAGGAATTACCTTGACATGTTTGAGGGGCAGCAAGAAGGCCAGAATGGCTGGTGTTTAGTGAATGAGGGAGAATCTTAGATGAGGTTTGGAAAGGAGTTTGGATTTCATTCTAAATGCAATGGTAAACCATTAGAGGGTTTTAATCAGGGTATTTATATGATGAGATTAATACTCTAAATAGTTTACTCTGATAGTTCTATAGAAAAGCAAGAATAGAATCAGGGTTACTGACTTGGAAGCCATTAGAATACTGGAATTTGATGATACCTTGGATTAGAGTGGTGGTGGATGGGGTAAAATGATAGGATTTGTTGATGGGAGATGAAAGAGCTGACCTGAGACACCACAAGTGATTCCTAGGATTTTGGTCTGAAAAATTGAATAGATGATGGTAGGAGTAACTGAGATGGGATAGAATGGAGGGGATTATGAGTTTTGATGGGTTGAGGGTGGGCAGAAGTTATAGCGGGCATCTTAAATTTGACATAACAGTGCTCAAGGAGAGAGACAAGGAGGAAGGGAAGAAGACCATAGATAGGTGGATATAAAAAAAAACTTTCTATATAGATATATGTGCGTGTGTGTATAAAATCAGTATTTTATTGAACAGATAGTATTTAAAACTCTGGGATTGAATGAAATCTTAAATCACTGTAGATGAAGAAGAGAAGATAGTTGAAGATCAAGTCTTGGGGGTACTCCAGCACATAGAGATCTAACAGAAGAAAAATAGGAGTAGTTAATGAGATAGAAGGAAACCCAGGGAATGTGATGATTTGGAAGCCTAGACAAAAAAAATGTTTCAGGGAGGGAGTGGTCAACTGTCATGAATTTCTAAGAGTTCAAACAAGATAAAGACAGAACTGACAATAGAATTTGACATCTTGGAGATTTCTGTTGACCTTGATAAGAGCTGTTTTGGTGGAGTATTGGTGAAAACCTATTAAGAGTGGGTTGTGGAGAGAATAAGATGTAAGGAAATGGTGTAACAAATAAAGGCAGTTTATTCTTGGAGGTTTATGATGAACAGACCGTAAAACCAGCAGAAAAGTGGTGATCCAGAGAGGACTCAATTGGACTGAGCCATATTAATGCATACTTATATGCTGAGAGGAATACTTACTAATTCTAATCTTACTTTAATATATGACAACATATTTATTCTTAAATTTATTTAGAATATTATGTTTTCAAAACTACAGCTATGCCAGTTGAAGATAGAAACTGAGTTTTAAAGAATGGAATTCAAAATAATTAAATATCTGCATTAATTGAAAACCTAAATAATAAAATTTAAGGTCTATCTTCCTGGAAGTGTTTTTACAATTTTGTACAAATTTCTTCTTCACGTAAACCTAGAGAGTACAGGCAATAATATATTTGCTGTCCATGGTTATTATTTATATAGCACATAATTCATTAATTCAACAAATATTTTTGACTATTCGTTCTGGGAAGGATTCCAAGTTAGGCTTTGATCATACGGTAGTGAATGAAAAGATACTTTCCTTAAGTATTAGGAATTTATTTGGGAATACATAGTCCAGTGGGGGAGTAAAACGTTAGACAGATATGCAGATGGATATGTAATTACCTAATACAATTAGTGCCACAAAGTAAAAGCATAATATGCTGTAGAAGAAAATAACAAGAGACTCTAAATTAGTTGGGGGATCTGTTAGTAATTGTTTCTGTTAAGCTGACTTGAAGTAATAGTAGGAGTTTATCCAGTAGGAGCATGGGAATGGGGGTGAATGTTGAACAGAGTATACCAGGCAGAGAGTACACCATTTTCAGTTTGTGCTAGGGCTTGGAGACCAATGTGGACTGTAGTTTTAATACAGGAGTGACAGGAGCAAAAGGGAGACAATGGAAGATCACTCAGGCTTTTTTTTTGTAATTGTGGTAAAATACACATAACATACATTTACCATTTGTACTATTTTAAAGTATAGAGTTCAGTGGCATTAAGTATGCTTACAATGTTTTGCAACCATTCCCACTGTCTAGTTCCAGAACTTTTTCATTACCCCTAATGGAAATCCCATATCCAGTAAGTGATCACTCCCCATTCCCTTTTAGGCTTCTTTGTGGGGCAAGGGTTGGAGCGTGAAACTAGTTATATAGGCTTTTACAACAGCTCAGAGAAAAGATATTGGTTGCTTGAATTAGGATGATGATGGAAAAAGTTGAAATTATTAATATATATATATTTTTAATTTAACTTTTTACTCAATTTGACTCCTTATAAATTTGTAAAGCCAACGTAAGCTGTTATGTTTTCCTAGGTGTTCTTCAGATGATGCAGACAAGAATTGGGGCTTTACAGGGAGCTGTTGATAGGTACTGTTCTTCATTTTATAAATAAATGGAATGGAAATATTTTTATTCATTGATGTTTTGAAAATGATTTTATTTTTCCTCTTTTTTTTTCCTTTAGGATGAAAGCAAAAATTGTTGAGCCATACAATAAAATAGTGGCCCGTACTGCACAACTAGCAAGACTTCAGGTAGGTTCTCACTTTTATTTCTTTATACTTTATTATTCATGTTTTTATAAGTGGGCAAATTTCAGGAGTATGAATTTCGAAGAAATAAGAGAATGGGAATAGAACAGAGGGCAGAAGTTGGAAGAGTTTGGAGAGCTCAGAAGAAGACAGAAAGACAAGGGAAAGTTTGGAATTTCTTAGAAATTGGTTAAGTGGTTGTGACCAAAATGCTGATAGAAATGTAGACAGTAAAGGCTATGCTGATCAGGTCTCAGGTGGAAATGAGGAACTTATTGGGAACCGAAGCATAGATCACCCTTGTATGTCTTATCAAAGAACTTGGCAGCATTATGTCCATGCCCTCGGACTTTATGGACAGCTGAACTTAAGAGTGATCTTAAGGATATCTGGTGGAAGAAATTTCTAAGCGGAAAAGTGTTCAAGAAGTGGTGTGGCTGTTTCTAACAGCCTACAATCAGATATGGGAGCAAAGAAATGACTTAAAGTTGGAATTTATAATTAAAAGGGAAGCAGAGTGTAAAAATTTGGAAAATTCGCAGCCTGGCCATGTGGTAGAGAAGGAAAAAGTGTTTTCAGGCAAGGAATCCAAAGATGCAGCTGAGCAACCACTTGCTAGAGAGATTAACCTGGATAAAAGGGAGTCAGGTGCAAATAGAACAATGGGAAAAAGGTGTGGAGGGCATGGTGGAAATCTTCACAGCTCCTCCCATCACAGGCCCAGAGGCCGAGGAGGACAGAATGGCTGGGTGTGCGGGGGTTAGACCCAGGGTACCTCCTTGGGAAGCTCCATGCTGCTTTGGCTCCAATCCTTTGGCTCTAGCTCTGGCTCAAAGGGCCCCAGGTGATACCCAGGCTATTGCTCCAGAGGATATAAGCCTTGGCAACTTCCAGGTGGTGTAAGTCTGCAGGCACTGCAGAATTCAAGAGTGGTGGAAGTTTAACAGATTTCACCTAGATTTCAGAGGATATATCAGAAAGCCTGGGTGCCCAGGCAGAAGCCTGCTGTGGGTGCAGAGCTCTCGTAAAGAGCCTCTAACAGGGCAGTGCTGAGTGGAAATGTGGGGTTAGAGCCCCTACAGAGAGGCCCCATAGGAATACTGCCTAGTGGAGCTGTGGGAGCAGGACCATCACCTTCCAGAGCTACCAACAATGTGCAGTCTCAGCCTGGAAATGCCACAGGCATTGGACTCCAACCTGTGGGAGCAGACACATGGCCTGTGTCCAGCAAAGCCACAGGGACAGGGCTGCTTGAGGCCTTGGGAGCCAACCCCTTGCATCAGTGTGCCTAGAATACAGGACATTTAGTCAAAGGAGATTATTTTGGAGCTTATGCTTTAATGTCTGCCCTGCTGGGTTTCAGACTGGTGTGGGGCTTGCCCTCTTTTGGCCAATTTCTCCTTTTTTGAATGGGGAATTTTACTGAATGTCTGTTCCACTACTCTACATTGGAAGTAAATAACCTGTTTTTGATTTTGCAGGCTCATAGCTTGTAGGGAACTTGCCTTGAGTCTCAGGTTAGACTTTGTACTATTGAGTTGGTACTTGAACAAGTTGACTTTTGGTGACTATTGGGATGGAATGATTGTATTTTGAATGTGAGAAGGACATGAGATTTGGGGGGCCAGAGGTGGAATGCTGTGGTTTGGATATGATTTGTTTGGCCCTGCCAAGTCTTATGTTGAAATTCGATCCCCAGTGTTGGAGGTAGGGCATGGTGGGAGGTGTTTGAGTTGTGGGAGCAGACCCTTCCTGAATGGCTTGGTGTCATTGTCCCAGGAGTGAATGAGTTCTCACTCTTAGTTTCCATGAGAACTGATTGTTGGCACCTCTTCTTTCTCTCTTGCTTCCTGCTCTCACCATGTGCTGGGCTCCCGTCGGCCTTCTGCAGTAAGTGGGAGCAACTTGAGGCCGTCACCAGATGCAGATGTAGGCACTGTGCTTCTTGTACAGCCTGCAGAACTGTGAGGCAAATAAACCTCTTTTCTTTATAAAATTAACCAGTCTCAGGTATTCCTTTGCACCAATACAAATGGACTAAGACAGAAGGTAGCTTTGATTTTTTTGGAAGAGTTTGAGGGATTGGTATTAGTTCTTTAAATGTTTGGCAGAATTCAGCAGTAAAGCCATGATGAAGTCCTGGGCTTTTCTTTGATGGGAAACTTTTTATTACTGAATCAATCTCCTTACTCATTATTGGTCTGTTCAGATTTTCTGTTTCTTTTTGATTCAGTATTGGTAGGTTGTATGTGTCTAGAAATTTATCCATTTCTTCTAAGTTCCAATTTTTTTTTGTTCTGTTTTGAATTTTCTTGGGGAAAAAGACATACAAATTTATTTTAATGTGTATACATGGGAGCCTCCAGAAGGAAGACCCAATTCTCCAGTGAGGTTTAGAAGCTTGTATGCCTTTCTGAAAAAATAGGTTATCAGAGGGGGCAAAAGAGGAATTCCACTGAGGGCCAATAAAGGATTACTAAAGAAGAAGAATGGATGGGCAAAGATTAACTGGTAAATAGTTCACTTTGGAATTGGAATGAGTCTGAGAGACCAGACATTATCTTGTTAGAGTCTTCAAGTGTGATCACATTTCTGGTGTTACAGGTACTGGAAGAAAAGAACAATTGTTCTTACTAAGTCTGGATCTTAGGCAGATAAAGAAACTTCAACTTTTTTGGGAGAGCCAACGGTGGGGTGGAGAAGGTCAGAAACACCTTGAGGTTTTTTCAGTCAGTCCAGCATATCAAAATGCCATATTTTTGGGTACTGGTTTGTGAGCCCCAACGTTCTCCTATCTGGAATGTCCCTAGAAGTTTCACATACTAAAAGCTGTGTTGGTGACTGTGGAGGTAAAATTGAGTTAAAAGCTGAGTGGCAAAGGATGCTCTTAAACCAGTCTTCCATTTCTGGAAATAGGCCAGTCCCATTAAACAGCTGTGTCTCATTTCAGAAAATGACATTGCAGATGCGTTTTCAAACGGAAGAAAATACAAAGGTTAATATTTGGAACAGTTTATAAAACAGTTTGCTTAGAATTTGGAGGGCATCCAGCTGGGGTGTCTAGATGTTAAACTGGAAGCATCTTCAGTTAAACTGGAAGTAGGCAGTGGCAATCTGACAGAGTCTTCTTACCTGGAGTTTGTATGTAACAAGGTATGCTTGCAGGGCCTCAGGAAAAGGTAGTGGCAATTTCATTGAGTCCAAGTCAGAGAAATGGAAGAGAAATTTGGAAACATTATTTGAAGACTCATAGCCAGAAAAGAATTCAAGATTCAGTCCAAATTATAGGCAGATAACAAAAATTCAAAAATGATGGACAAGGCTAGAATCTAATAATAGGTTTTTTTTTTTGTTTTTTTTTGAAACATGATTTTCTCTCTTCAGTTCCCCATTTTTACCTACGACAAATCATAGTAGAACCAAGCAGGGTAGAGGAGGGTGGAGGAGGTAGGTGAAATCATACCTAACAGGTACAATGTACACTATTTGGGTGATGGACACACTTATAAGTTTGACTCAAGCAGTACAAAAGCAATGCAAGTAATCAAAACATTTGCGCCCCTGTAATATTCTGAAACTTCTTCTAAAAATATTATTTTTTAGGGGGAAGAAAACCACATTCAGAAATACACAGCAAAATGAACTTGCGACCACCACACAGCCACGGCGGAAGCCCTCCACGTGGTCCCTCACAGTCACATCATCCTCCATCCCTTTCCCCTCATCCATCCCAACCAAGAGAAACCGCTATTCTGACTGTTCTGGTACTCACCTCCTTACTTTTACTCATGGTTTTATTACTGAAATGTAAATACCTAAGTGCCATAGTTCCATTTTGCCTGTTTTTAATCTATACATTCCCTCACCATCTTTTTTATTGCAATTTGTTGAATCTATTGGATGATGTGTCCTATAATTTCCCTCAGACTGGGTTTTGTTGACTGTATTCCCGCAGTATAATTAAACAAGTTCCTCTGTCTTCTATATTTCCTGTAAATTAGTAGTTGGATATGGACAGTTTCTTCAGATTCAGGTTTAATATTTTTAGCAAGATTGATCATTAGGTGGTGGTATATTTATAACATACATATATGATTTTCTTTTTGTGTTGTTAGCAGCTGCTGATACTCAGTCAAAATCTATTAAAATATAAGTGATTACAAAATGGTGATACTCCAATTCTATCATCTCATATTTATTTGCTAGCACATAAAATTTCACTATAACAAGAAACTTTACCTCATCTACTATTAGTTTACCCAGGGTCACTGTTATAGTCCTTATGTACATCATACATTGTTTTAATTATAGCTCATTGTTTAAATTTAGGCAACAAGTTAAAATTTAATTTATTAGGTTAAATTTTAAATTTCATTTAATTTTGTTTACAACTCTAGTTCTTAAACATGCTGGAACTTTGCACCATGCATTTCTTTTGTTTTTTCCTTTTGTTTAATACTATTGATATATATACGTGTGTGTTTGTGTGTGTGTGTTTAAGTGACAAGATCTTGCTCTGTTGCCCAGGCTAGAGTGCAGTGGCATGATCATAGCTCAGTGCAACCTCAGACTCTGGGCTTAAGCAATCCTCCTGCCTCAGTCTCTCAAATATATAGGGCTATAGGTATGTGCCACTACACCTCACTAACTTTTTTTTTTTGCATAGAGATGGTGTCTTTCTATGTTGCCCAGGCCGGTCTCGAACTCCTGGCTTCAAGCAATCCTCCAGCCTGGACCACCCAAAGTGCTGGGATTATAGGTATAAGTCACTGTGCCTGACCAACACAGTCTTTTGACAGTAATTTTTAAAGATCTTATTTATTTTTGCTACCTAGTTAGGCATTAGTGATAAGAAAATTTATGTTTATGCAGGACTTTACAATTTATAAAATACTTTAAAGTGTTCTAAATCATTCAATTTTCATGATAATTAAGTTTAAAAGTTATTTTATGAGTGAGTCGTCATTTTATGGGTGAGTAAACCAAGGTTCTGAAACTTGCTTGTTAAAGTTTATATCGCCAATATGCAGCAGAATTAAGACTGTGAAACAGAATTTCTTTCTCTAAATTTAGGATTCTATGCTTTTGATTTTGTGTTTTTTATATATACATATATATATAAAAGAAAAAATAGAAAAATATAGTTCCTGTTTTTTAGAGGCTTTCTGTAGGTAAAGAAAGCAAAAACAAAACCCAGGTTCACAGAGGAGACATGAAGCGTTACATACTCTAAAGAGCACTGGACTAAGAGTTGTAAGGCCAGACTGCTATTCTTCATCAGTCTAACTAGCTGCATGACAATGAACAAACTTAAGTATCCTTTTTACAATGGAAGTTTGAACTAAATCTGTGATCTTTTAGAACTCTGAAATGCTATGATTCTGTGAAGCTGTGATAGTTTCTTTTGTTGAATATTTTTATTTTCTATGGTTTTATAAACATGAGAGGTCAAGACTGTTCATGTTTAAGATAAACGCTTTATTTTTATTGTTATTAAATATTAAACCTCATTTTCTACACTCATTTATTGTAAAAAAACAAATTTTACCATAGAGAGACAGCTATGTTGAATAACTTCGGCCAAATTATTATATTACAAACGGAAAACAGAAGGGAAGGGAGAGAAATGAAAACAAAAAGTGCCTAGGTATGTTTTTGAATCTTTATTTCCAGCATTTAATTTTTCCTGAATTGACTTATACTTAATCTTAGCTTAGGAAGGATGTTTGTCTTAGAAACTTGTTTCCTTTCAGAATGTTTTGTTTGTCTAAGGGCTCTTTGGGAGCTTATTTATGTATTAACCATTGTTATTGTGTTCACTTTGTCTAGCCATTTTTATTTTAAGCCTTGGAGAAACTTTAATCTTTCTATTTAAAAAAGATTCCTGTTTAATATTTCTTTATATTATATGGGTTCCTAATTAATTTAAGTATGTGTGGTATAGGAAAGCAAGAAAGAAATAGCTATAAAGGATGTTTTTGCTTTGAATATAAAATCCCTATGATTGTACCCCCATTAGAAGAAAGTACTTTTATACTTACTTTTTGTTTTCTATCCCCCTTTCATTCTTTTCACAGAAAGCCTTTTCTTTCCCGAAGCAGAAGTTTCTGCCTTCATTTATATTCATGAATATATCAGTTGAATTTAATTATCACCCTGAGGATCATCTCCATCTTAGCTCATTTTAGTAATAGTGTTTGCTTATGAACTGCTTTAATTTTTCATAACATTTTTTTAAAGCTTATCATCTCTTACATAGAATATCTGAATTTTTAAAACTTTTAAATTATCTAAGAAAGTTCAAATTTTTAAACTTTAAACTCTTGTAAGTTTTTAGTACTTTTATTTTTTTTTTTTAGAGACAGGGTCTGGCTCTGTCACCCACGCTAGAGTGCAGTGGGGCGATCATAGCTGCAGCCTCGAACTCACTGCAACCTTGAACTCCTGAGCTCAAGCAATCCTCCTGCCTCAGCCTCCCAAGAAGCTGGGATTACAGGCATGTGCCACCACCCCCAGCTAGTTTTTAGTACTTTTAATCATAAAAGTTTAAACTTATACAACAGCTTTATTCATATTTCTCACATACCTATCATATAATTTTCCTTTTTAGCTTTCGAAACACTTTTATCATTTCAGTTTTTAACTTTTAAAATTGTATGTTTTTTAGCTTTTAAATGAAGTTTTTAATTTAACTTTTTAACTTCAAAGTCACATAAATAAGAAAGTTGGAGAATACAGGCAGTCAGTTCCTGGGTTACGGAGGACCCGACTTACGGTGTTCCATACTTACGGACAGGCTCCCAAGGCTCCCCATAAGGGTACTTTATAACTAAAAAATAGTTTGGGAACTAGTTTCTTCTGCACGTGTCAACAAACCCACATGGCACAAGCGGTTCATTGGCGCTGCATGTTTATGTTAGCAGCTAGTCTCCTTGTTTATATGGTCGCTTATGCACAGCATCGCTTTCATCTTAACTTTTTTATTGGATTTTGTGAGTTTGTTTCCCCTTATGACCATGCCTCCAAAGTGAAAGTCCATTGCAAGTCCAGGTGAGCCTGCAGCAAAGAGAAAGGTGGTTACGATGGAAATGAAAGTAGAAATAAGTGTTCAGAGAAAGGCCGGATGCCGTTATTCTTTGGGAAAGCATTAGGCTTCAGTCACTCCACTGTCAGAACAATTATGAAAGATTAAGTGAGAATAATGGACATGTAAAAGGCAGTGCTTCAATGAAAGCATCAGTTATTACTAAGCAGTGTAGTGGATTAATTATTGAAATGGAAAGGTTATTATTGATTAGGTTAGAAGATCAAAGTTAGCATAACATTCCTATTAGCCTAGTGTGGTGCAACATTAGGTGAGTGTTAAACTTTAATATTCTTTTTTGAAATTTCTCCAATCTCAACTTTTCATATGAGTTTATTTTTATGTTCTGTTTGAATTAAAAGCACAGTAGTTTCCGTAACTTATTATCACAGTATAGGGGTATTATTATTACAGTATTACATTGTATTATTATTACCACACATGAGCCATTATAGTATTGTTATTATTACCATACATGTAATCAGGGATCCAAGTTACATACAAATCTGACCTAAAGACATTCTCAGGAATGTCTCATATGTAACCTGGGATCATCTGTGTTTGGAATGAAGGAGGAAGCAATCATCCAGAAAACCTCTCTTTTTAAAATGTGTGTATGTATATGAGTTTCATCATATGGTTTTGTAGGGTCCTTTTTGTGTTTTCAGTTGATACATCACATAATTTTATCCACATTTTTATATGGAATCCAAACTGGATCTATAATTTTCCACTGAACAAGTGAATTTATTAGGAAGGAATGAAGAAGAAAGACGGCAACAGCAGCATAAAATGCCAGTCTTCTCAAACATTATAAAAACATATAGAGCAACTAGGATAGCACAGCCAAAAACCATGCTGTTGGAAACGATGTTGTGCTAACCTTTAATGGGCATAGCAGCTTTTATTTTTACTCTGGGAAAACCAGTGTCTAGCCACCATGCTATGAGGAAGCCCAAGTTAGTCACATAGAGCTGACAGGTGGGGAAGCACTGAGGCCCCCCATACATGAGAATGAAGCCTTCTAGTACCATCCAGATCAGCCTCGTTAGTTGAATGCAGCAGTGAGTAATCCCAGGTGACACCACATGGGGCAGTTGAACCCTACCTAAATTCCTGACCCACAGCATGTAAAATAAATCATTTTCAGTTGCTAAGTTGTGGGCTAGTTTCAATACATAATTGATGTATCAGCCAAACTGAATTTTAAGTGTAGACACTGCTGTTAACATAACAAAAGTGTAGGGAATATTGTTCCCATGAACTTTTCCTCAGGAATCTAATAGACAATATACTGCAGACAACCAAAATGACTGGAGAAACATCAATGTCAAGACTGAGCACTAAAACTAGGATTAAATGAGTGTTATAAAGGAGAGTATATTATGTAATAACTATGTTTTGGCAAAGAAATAGAATTCAGCTGTAAAAAGGAGGGTATATGCAAAAATTTAAGCTATTTTCTGCAATTGTATTTTTTATCATAGTGTTGGTTTTATTAATCAGATATTTTCTGTGTCTAGTGCAGCAAAGCAAGTGAATAATTGTACATTATCCTAAATTTGTTATCTCCTATGTTTTTGAGAGCCAGGAGTCTCTGTGGAAGAAATTATATACAGACGTAAGATAGAAGGTTAAATAAATGCCCTGTGCTTCTGGCTTTTAATTGGAAGTATCAGTATGAACTCTGAGATATTTTAATTTTATTTTAAAATAGTATATACCTTATATGTGTACATGTATTTTTGTACATATGTATATGTATAATGTTAATCTGAAAATGTTTTATGTGTATTGTGGAATAAATCAAATGAATATTTATGTGATATTTTAATTCTGACATTTCCTAGCTATGTCTGCAGAAAAGTCCCAGAAATGAGCAAAACTAGTTCCCAGAATGTGGTCTTGAAATGCTGTTTTCTACTAAAAGAAACCAGGGCTTTTTTGAGAAATCTTTGATTCCAGGCCTGTGGCATGAGATGTATAAAATGATCCTGGAACATTTTTATACCACATACCAAGGAAGCTGTCAACTACGTTCATGACAAAAGGAACTCAGGAACTGACTTAAAGAGGCTCTAGGCTAGATAGGTCAACTATCTTAGTGTTAGCACCAAAAGTCTCAAATCCTGGGAAACTTTTCAGTCTCAGGAAAAGTGGTGCAGTTTATCACACCAAGAGGCTCCCATGGTCAAAATGGGATGATTTAAACATCAATGAGGATAAGAACTACAATGGATTGCCATGCCTCATATGTTTAAATCTATGAGTTCGTAATCTATGATAGCAACCCTCTCCCCCGTTGTTCATCATTGGCAGATATTAGGATACCATTACTTCATTTTAAGAACTGATAAACCAAGGGAGAGATGAAGTATTTAATATTCATTTTTACTTTCTTGCATGAACAGTGCCCCTGGGTAAACTAATAGTAGATGAGGTAAAGTTTCTTGTTATAGTGAAATTTTATGTGCTAGCAAATAAATGTGAGATGATAGAATTGGAGTATCACCATTTTGTAATCACTTATATTTTAATAGATTTTTGACTTTGAGTATCAGTGGCTGCTAACAACACAAAAAGAAAATCACATACGTATGTTATAAATATACCGCCACTTAATGATCAATCTTGCTAAAAATATTAAACCTGAATCTGAAGAAACTGTCCATATCCAACTACTAATTTACAGGAAATATAGAAGACAGAGGAACTTGTTTAATTATTGTGGGAATACAGTCAACAAAACCCAGTCTGAGGGAAATTATAGGACACATCATCCAATAGATTCAACAAATTGCAATAAAAAAGATGGTGAGGGAACGTATAGATTAAAAACAGGCAAAATGGAACTATGGCACTTAGGTATATACATTTCAGTAATAAAACAGTGAATAAAAGTAAGGAGGTGAGTACCAGAACAGTCAGAATAGCGGTTTCTCTTGGTTGGGATGGATGAGGGGAAAGGGATGGCGGGCGATGTGACTGTGAGGGACCACGTGGAGGGCTTCCGCTGTGGCTGTGTGGTGGTCGCAAGTTCATTTTGCTGTGTATTTCTGAATGTGGTTTTTTTCCCCTAAAAAATAATACATTTTTTAAAAAAAGTTTCAGAATATTACAGGGGCGCAAATGTTTTGATTACTAGGATTGCTTTTGTCAAGTTGACTGCTTGAGTCAAACTTATAAGTGTGTCCATCACCCAGATAGTGTACATTGTACCTGTTAGGTATGATTTCACCCACCTCCTCCACCCACCTCCACCCTGCTTGATTTCTGCTGCGTTTTATCTGTGCACATGAGTGCTTATCAGTTTCAATTTAATATTGAGTACATGTGGTGTTTTCTTTTTCCATTCTTGTGATACTTCACTTAGGAAAATGGTCTTTAGTTCCATCCAGATTGTTGCAGAAGGTATTAATTCATTTTTTATGGCTGAGTAGTACTCCATGGTATAAATGCACGCCATTTGATTTATCCACTTATAAATTGATGGCACTTGGGTTGATTACACATCTTTACAATTGTGAATTGTGCTGCAATAAACAGTCAAGTTCAAATGTCTTTTTGATAAAATGACTTTTTTTCCTTTGGGTAAATACCCAATAGTGGGATTGCTGGATCAAATTGTAGGTCTACTGTTAGTTCTTTGAGGAATCTCCACACTAATTATTGTAAAGGTTGTACTAGTTTGCAGTCCCACCAATAGTGTATAAGTGTTCCTTTCTCTCTGCATCCATGCCAGCATCTATCGTTTTAGGACTTTTTGATAAAAGCCATTGTCACTGTGGTTAGGTGATATCTCATTGTGGTTTTGATTAGCATTTCCCTGGTGATATTGAGCATTTTCTCGTACGTTTATTAGCCATTAGTCTATCTTCTTTTGAAAAGCTTCTGTTCATGTCTTTTACCTACTTTTAAATGGGGTTGTTTGATTTTTTTCCTTGCTGATTTGCTTGAGTTCTTTGTAGATTCTGGTTATTAGCCCTTTATCAGATGTATAACATGCAGATATTTTCTCCCATTCTGTAGGTTGTCTGTTCACTCTGTTGATTGTTTCCATGGCTGTGCATAAACTTTTAAATTCAATTAAGTCCCATTTATTTTGTTGTTGCTGTGATTGCCCTTGGGGTCTTCCTCAGAAATTCTTTGCCTAGGCTGATATCTATAAGAGTTTTTCCAGCCTCTTCTTCTAGAATTCTTACAATTTCACATCTTAGGTTTAAGTCTGTTATCCATCTTAATTAATTAATTTTTGTGAGTGGTGAGAGATTTGGATCCTGTTTGAATCTTCTAGGTGTGGCTATCCAATTTTCCCAGCATCATTTATTGAACAGGGATTCTATTCCCCAGTGTATACTTTTATCTGCTTTGTCAAAGATCAGATGGCAATATGTGGATGGTTTTACATTTGGATCTTCTGTTCCATTGGTCTATGTCTCTATTTTTGTGCCAATATCATGCTGTTTTGGTTACTATAGCCTTGTAGTATTGCTTACAATCCGATAAAGTGAAGCCTCCAGATTTGTTATTTTGCTTAAGGTTGCTTTGGCTATTTGGGTTCTTTTCTGGTTCCAAATGATGCATAGAATTATTTTTTCTAGATCTGCAAAAAATGACGTTGGTATTTTGATGGACATAGCATTGAATTTATAAATCATGTTAGGTAGTATGGACATTTTAACAATATTGATTCTGCTGATCCACGAACATATGTTTTTCTGTTTGTTGACATCATCTGTAATTTCCTTCCTCAGTGATTTGTAGTTCTTTTTGTAGAGATCTTTCACCTTCTTTGCTAAATATATTTCTAGGTATTTTATTTTCTTTGTAGCTATTGTGAAAGGTATTGAGTCTTTGACTTGATTCTCAGCTTGACTGTTGTTGGCGTATAGGAATGCTACTGATTTGTATACATTGATTTTGTAACCCAAGACTGTGCCGAATTTATTTATCAATTCCAGGAGTCTCTTGGTGGAATCTTTGGGGTTTTATAGATACAAGATTATATCAGCAACAGGCAATAGTTTGACCTCTTTTTTCCCCATTTGGATACCCTTAATTTCCTTCTCTTGCCTGATTGCTTTGGTTAGGACTTCATCCAGCCCTATGTTGAATAGAAGTGGTGACATTGGGCATCCTTGTCTTGTTCCATTTCTAAGTGGAAATGCTTTCAGTTTTTCCCTATTCAGTGTGATGTTGGCTGTGTGTTTCTCATATATGGCTTTTATAATTTTGAGATATATTCCATCTATGCCTATTTTGTTAACCATTTTTATCACAAAAGGGTGCTGAATTTTGTTGAATGCTTTCTTGGCATCTATGAAGACGATCAGATGGTCTTTATTTTTGCTTCTGTTTATGTGGTGAATCACATTTAGGGATTTATGTATGTTGATCTTTCCTTGCATCCCTGGGATGAAGTCCACTTTGTTGTGGTGGATTACTTTTTTGATGTGCTGCTGAATTTGGTTTGCTAGAACTTTATGTAGAATTTTTGCGTCTGTATTCATAAGGGATATTGGATACGGGAAATAATTTCTACAGTATGGGTACCAATTCTTCTTTGTAGGTCTGATAAAATTAAGCTGTGAAACCATCTCGTCTGGGACTTTTTTTTTGTTGGAAAATTTTTTATTGCTGCTTCAATTTTGTTGCTCATTATTGGTGCATTCAGAAGATCTGTTTCTTCCAGAATGAGCCTTGGGAGGTATGTGTTACCAGAAATTTGTCCATTTTCTCAATGTTTTTGACTTTATGTAAGTAGAGATTTTTAGAGTAACAGATAATATTTTGTATTTCTGTGGTGTCAGTTGTAATATCTCCTTTTTCATTTGTGATTGAGCTTATTTGGGTCCTTTCTATTTCTGGTTAATCTAGCATAGGTGTATCCATTTTGTTTATCTTTTTCAAAGAGCCAACTTTTTGTTGCATTGACCTTCTGTATTTTTTGTTTTGTTTTGCTTTTGCTTTCATTTACTTCTGTGACCTTGGTTATCTTTTGTTTTCCTGGGTTTGGTTTTAGTTTACTCTTCCTTTTATAGTTCCTTCAGGTGATTCATTAGATTGTTGATTTGTGACCTTTCTGCCTCTTTGATATAGGCATTAAGGCTATGAACTTTGCCCTCAGGATTGCTTTTGCTGAATACCATAGGTTTTGATAACTTGTGTCCCCTTCGTCATTTATTCTGAGGAATCTTTTGATTGCCATCTTGATTTCTCTTTTGACCCAATAATTATTCAGCAGTAGGTTTAATTTCCATGAGTTTGTGTAGAATTGAGTGTTTCTGTTGGAATTGATTTCTAATTTTATTCCACTGTGGTCTGTGAAGATACATGTTGTACTTTCTGTTTTTTTTTGAATTTGTAAAGACATGTTTTGTGGCCTAAAATGTGATCAATCTTAGAGAATGTTCCATGTGCTCATGATAAGAATGTATAGTCAGTAGTTTTGGGAGAGAATATTCTGTAGATACATGTTAGGCCCATTTGCTCTAGAATGCCATTTAAGTCCAGTGTTTCTTTATTTATTTTCTGCTTGGAAAATCTATACAGTTCTATCAGTGGGGTGTTGAAGTCCCTGACTACTACGAGGCTGCTATTTATCACTTTGTTTAGATCTAGTAGGGTTTGCTTTATGAATCTGGGTACAACCTGTGTTAGATGTATAACTATTTAGGATTGTTATGTCTTCTTATAGAATTGCTCTCTTTATATAATGACCATCTTTTTCTTTCTTTGCTATTGTTGATTTGAAGTCTATGTTAGCTGATATGAGAATGTTATGCTATACCAGCTTTCTTTTGATTTTCATTTGTGTGGAATATTTTTTTCCATCCCTTCACCTTGAGTCTGAATGAGTCCTTCTGGGTTAGATGTGTTTCCTGGAGATAGTAGATACTTGACTTATATTTTTTTATCCATTCAGCCAGCTTATGTCTCTTCAGTGGAGAGTTCAAGCCATTCACATTTATTGAAATAATTGATAAGTGGGGTGCATTTCTGTTCATCCTGTTGGGTTGAACCTTATTACTTTGTTTTACCTCTTCAGCCATTATTTTATATGGGTCATGAGCTTTGGCTTTTGGTTGATTTTACACTGGTGGATGGCTATTGTGCTGATTGATGTATAATGCAGATCTGAGTACTTCCTGTGGGGCAGGTCTAGTCTTGACAAATTCCTTCAGTGTTTGCTTGTCTGAAAAAGGCTTTATTTCTCCCTGATATAAGACACTTAGTTTTGCATGATACAAAATTCGAGGCTGGCCATTATTCTATCTTAGAAGACTGAGGATGGGGCCCCAGTCCCTTCTGTGTTGTAAGGTCTCAGTTAAGAAGTCTGCAGTTAGCCTGATGGGTTTTCCTTTGTAAGTTACCTAATGTTTTTGGGTTATGACTCGCAAGGGTTCTTCCTTCATGTTGACTTTGGCCAGTCTGATGATTATGTGTCATGGTGATTCCCTCTTTGTGATGAATCTCCCCGGTATTCATTGAGCTTCTCATACCAGGATATTTAAATTTCTAGCCAGACCAGGGAAGTTTTCCTCAGTTATTCCCTCATAGATAGGTTTTCCAACCCTTGTGTGTTTTCCTCTTTACCCTCAGTGATGCCTGTAATTCTTATGTTAGGCCTCTTCACATAATCCCATAATTCTTGAAGGCTTTGTTCATTTCTCTTATTTCTCTGTTCTTTACCTTTGATGGACTTGTTTTATTTGAAGGTGTTGTCTTCAAGCTCTGATATTCTTTCTTCTGTCTGATCTAGTTTATTTTTTAATCTTTCTACTATGTTTTGTATTTCCTTGGATGAATTTTTCTCTTCCAGAAGTTATATTTGATTTTTATTAATAAATCTAGTTCTTTAGTGAATTTTTTCATTCATTTCCTGTATTGTTTTTGTCTTTTCTTTGTGTTGGTTTTCCATTTTCTCTTGTACTTCCTTGAGTTTCCTTTTATTCTGCATTTGGAATTCTTTATCTGTCATTTCAGTGTTTCATTTTGGTTGGTATCCATGGGTAAAGAGTTCTTGTTTCCTTTTGTGTTTCCTTTCACGATGATTTTTCATACTTCCGTAGTTCTTTTGCTGATTCCTTCTTATCTCACTTCTTGATCGAGTCATGGGGGTATTAGACCTTGCTTGTGGGCCTGTCCCTGGGTCCCTGAAGGTGAATTCCTGACCATGCCAGGAAGAAGATTGCTGGTCCCAAGTTTCTGATGGGGCTTTCAAGCAGGTTTGGTTATCCTCTCTGGCTGCCTCTGTCCTCTGTCTTCACCTCTTCGCAGCAGTGTGAATTGTATTGGGTGCCCCAGCTCAATCTCTGAAATGGCACGTGGTACTTGTGAGTACGAATCATCCACGCCCTATTTACTTGAGTTGGAAGATGCTATTATGAGGTATTGAGTTGTTCTTCCTGCCATTGTTTGATGTTTGTGTGAAAGAGCCAGCTGTCAAGATGTTCTTTTCTGCCCCTGGTAGGCTCTGGTCCTCCAGGTGGAGTACTAGAGTGCGCCAAGCTTTAGGAGGCACCCTGTAGCTCCCAAGTGGTTGCTTGATCTCTACCACCACTGAGGTGGGAGGAGGAGCAAGGCAATTGGTAGCTAGGTTGTGGGAGCCTGAAAGGCTTTGCAAAACAGTGGGGCTCCGAAGTTGCCTTTCTGACCACTAGGGGGAGCCGCTGGTAGGAAGGTCAGAACAAGCTTTCCAAACTGGGAAGGCTGTTCACCGGGGAGGGTCCTAAACGCTTGGGTGCCAAGGCCCTGGGCTGGGATCTTTTTGCCCTTATCCAATAGCACGGTTTTTCTGTGGGAAGGTGTGGGCGTTCTCCTAAATCGCCACCCCTTGGACCCCCACGGCACACTCCCTTCAGTTTAGTTCACGTGTGCTTCCTAGTCACCTGAGTCCAGCTCTCAAACCTCCCCACCCCCATCTGTGTGTCTGACCCACTAGTGTGTGTGTCTACAAAACGCCAGCAGGCAGGGAGTTCCCAGATCATGTACTCCTGTTCCACTACAAGTTCTCAAAGGAAGATGTGTGGGCCTCTCGATCAGTGGGGATCTCAGCCTAGAGTATGCACCCATTGGAGAGAAGCGACTGCTTTCAAACTTCTTGGTGCAAACTGCTCTCCTAGTTGTAATGAGTGGGGGGTGGTCTGCAGCACTGAGTCAGTTGGAGTGCCTGTGTGCAAGGATTTAGGTTGCCATAGAGCCCCTTGAATTCCTCCTTGAATGCAACATACTTATCCAATATGGCGGTTTTATAGCGGGGAGGACGGACATGCTCCAAATCCTTGTTCCTCAGCACCTCACCACACTCCCCCATCGGATATGTCCACATGGGCTTTCTTACCAACCAAGTCCAGCTCCCAGACTTTTCCCCTGTGTTCCCCTGCACTCTTCTCATGTCTGGTGGGGCACCGGGATCTGCTTGCTTATCTGAGCCTCCGGCATGCAACCCTGCAAAATGCTAGTGGGCAGAGAGTTCCCAAATTGTGTCCCCTTGTTTCACCACAAGTCCTCAAATGAAGGCATATGGGCCCCACTCTCTGTGTAGACCCCAGTCTGTGGTGCTTGTCTGCCAGAGAGTAACTGCCATTAGTAAACTTCTCAAGGCTTAGACTACACCTTGAGTTGTAATGAGTTGGGAAGGGGCTGTGGCTCCTGGTCTTGGTCGCAGTAGGTAGGGGAGGTGCAGGGGAGGAAGTGTCTGGATGGAGGAAAGCCGGGACTCTGGCCTCTCCTCGTACTCTCCTGTGGGTAGAGCCCCTTACAGACTGCCCAGACTCCTGGGGCTCAGTAGTTCACCCCCTTATTTCTTACTTGCTGTCCCACCTTGGCTCTTGGAAGGTGGAAAAGTCTTCAATAACCTTAGTATCCTGCTGTTCACCAAACAGGCATAGAATGGAGAAGGAAATGCCCCCTTACCCTTTCATTGGGCTCCAAGCCTCTCTGGCTTTAATCCTCATTGGTATCTTCTCCTCTTTATCCTCTTCCTCAGCTTCACAGTTTTTCTCCATGGGGTCCCCTGCCATCTCTCTCATCTCTCTCTCTGATTCCCACCTGAGCTGTGACTCTTCTCTCTTCTTCTGAATCCAATATCCTACCTTCCCACTGGGACAGTCTGACAAGCGATGTCTGTAGTCAGCTGTTTTCTGTTCTACTCAATAATACTTTTAAATATAAGCCATCTTATTAGCCAAGTCATAGATCTATGATCAAATGCTGTTTTTTTTGTTGTTGTTGTTCTGTTTTGGGGGTTACATAGTGATATTCTGATACATAAAATGTATAGTAATCAGATCAGGGTAATTAGCATAGCCATCATCTCAAGCATATATCATTTCTTTGTATTGGAGACATTCAATATCCTCCTAGCTATTTAACATTACGTAATATATTATTAACTATAGTCATCCTACAGTGCTATATAACACTAGAACTTATTTCTCCTATTTAGCCATAGTTTTGTATCCTTTAACATATCTCTTCTTATCCTCCTCTTCCCCCTACCCTTTCCAGCCTTGAGTACTCTCTGTTCTGCTTTTTGCTTCTATGACATCAACTTTTTTTTTTAGCTTCCACATATGAGTGAGAATATGCAGTGTTTCTGTCTCTTTTCCTGGCTTATTTCACTTAACAATGTCCTCCAGTTCCATCCATGTTGCCATAAATGATAGAATTGAATAATAATCCATAGTGTATACATACCACATTTTCTTTATCCATTCATTTGTTGTTGGACACTTAAGTTGATTCCATATCTTGGCTATTGTGGCTAGTGCTGCAATAAACTTGGGGTTACAGATGTCTCTTGGATATACTAATTTCCTTTCCTTTGGATAAATGCCTAGTAGTGGGATTGCTGGCTCATGTGGTAGTTCTATTTGTAGTTTTTTGAGGGACCTCTATACAGCTTTCCGTAGCAGCTGTCCTAGTTTGTATTTCACCAACAGTGTATGAGTTCCCCTTTCTCTACATTCTTGCTAGTGTTTGTTATTTTTTTCTTTTTGATAATAACTAACTAGGATGAGATGATCCTTTATTGTGGTTTTGATTTGCATTACCCTGCTGATTAGTGATATTAAGCATTTTTTCATGTATTTGTTTGCCATTTGTATGTTTTCTTTTGAGAAATGTCTCTTCAGATCCCTTGCTCGTTTTTGAATTGGATTATTTTTTGGATGTTTGGGTTTGTTTTTTGGGTGTTTTGGTTCCTTGTATATTCTGGATATTAATCCCCTGTTAGATAAGTAGTTTGTAGATATTTTCTCCCATCCCGTAGGTTGTGTTTTTATTCAGTTGATTGTTTCCTTTGCTGTGCAGAAGGTTTTTAGTTTGATATAATCCCATTTGTTTATTTTTGCTTTGGTTGCCTGTTCTTTTGAGGTCTTATTCATAAAATCTTTTCCCAGACCAATGTCCTAAAGCATTTCCCCTGTTTTCCTTTAATAGTTTTATAGTTTCCAGTCTTACATTTAGGTCTTTGACCCATTTTAAGTTGATTTTTTTAATAGGGTGAGAGCTGGAGGTCTAGTTTCATTCTTCTGCATATGGATATCCAGTTTTCCCGGCACTATTTATTGAAGAGACCGTCCTTTCCCAAATGCATGTTCTTGGTGCTTTTGTTAATAATCAGTTGGCTATAGATTTCTTGGTTCTCTATTCTGTTTGGTCTATGTGTTTATTTTTATGCCAGTACCATGCTGTTTTGGGTACTACAGCTTTGTAGTATATTTTGAGGGTCTAGTAGTGTGATACCTCCAGCTTTGTTCTTCTTGGTCAGAATTGCTTTGGCTATTTGAGGCTGTTTCTGTGAAGAATGTCATTGGTATTTTGATAGAGATTACATTGACTCTGTAGATTGCTTTGGGTGGTACAGTCATTTTATTAATATTAATTGTTACAATCCTTGAGCATGGGATGTCTTTTCATTTTTTGTGTTCTCTTCAATTTCTTTCATTGGTGTTTTGTAGTTTTCCTTGGAGAGGTCTTTCACCTCACTGGTTAAATTTATTCCTAGGTATTTTATTTTTGGGGTAGCTATTGTAAATGGGATTGCCTTCTTCATTTCTTTTCAGCTAGTTTCTTGTTTGTATTTAGAAATGCTATTCAATTTTCTATATTAATTTTGTATCCTGTAACTTTACTGAACTCATCTGTCAGTTCTAACAGTTTTTTGGTAGAGTCTTTAGATTTTCTACATATAGGATCATGTCAGCCGGGCGCAGTGGCTCACGCCTGTAATCCTAGCACTCTGGGAGGCCGAGGCCAGCAGATCTTTCGAGCTCAGGACTTTGAAACCAGCCTGAGCAAGAGGGACACCCCGTCTCTACTAAAAATAGAAAGAAATTAGCTGGTCAACTGAAAATATATAGAAAAATTAGCCGGGCATGGTGGTGCATGCCTGTAGTCCCAGCTACTCGAGAGGCTGAGGCAGAAGGATTGCTTGAGCCCAGGAGTTTGAGGTTGCTGTGACCTAGGCTGATGCCACACCACTCTAGCCTAGGTGACAGAGTAAGACTCTGTCTCAAAAAAAAAAAAAAAAAAAATCATCTGCAAATAGGGACAGTTTGATTTCTTCTTTTCCAATTTGGATGCCCTTTATTTCTTTCTGTTGCCTAATTGCTCTGGCTAAGACTTCCAATGCTATGTTGAATAAGAATAGTGAGAGTGGTCATACTTGTCTTATTCCAGATCTTAGAGGAAAACTTTTAGCTTTTCCGCATTCAGTACAATGTTAGTTGTGGTGAATGTGGTTTTCTATGTTTGTATTATATTTAATAATAAAAGTCTAAAATAAAAAATGAAAGGAAATTGATTGGAGGGTAGACAAATATATTCAAAATGTTGAGAGTTGATGTTTTGTAGATTAGCTAAGACTTGTTGACTGAGGATTTTATTAAATGCTATTTTCAGAGGAGTCAACATAGTCTATAAGTAGAGAGCCAGTAAAGTTTATTAAAAACAAGGCTGGAGTGCTGAAAACTACGTTTCTAAGAAGATAAATCTGGCAGGGTGGATTTCATTGAGAGACTGGAAAGCTAGCCAGGAGATCACTGTGTTAAGGTGAAGGTTGTAAAGGTTTGGATTAGGGTGATGCTTGTAGGAATAGAGGTAAAATAGAAACTGTTGTGTTATGCAGTATGACAGTAATACTTGGTTACAGATTAAGTGTGGTTGTTAAAAATAAAAACATTAGAAATAAACTCAAAGACTTCATGTTTTGAGGGCATACCATTTATTAGGTAGGATTGGAGATGCTGGAAGGATAATTCCACATGATCATACTGGAGTAAGATCTGATACTTCTCCTTATGATGTGTTTAGACTCTCAGAAGAGTGGTTGCTAGGGATTCTACATTCCAAATTGTTCATCTAAAAATGGCAATCTGACAAGAAAGTGATAACAGCGGTTGTTTTTTGTAAGTGCATAGTTGGGATGTGGAGATAAAAGGGTGACTTTTCAATGTTATTGCTTTATGTCTTTTGAATTTTGAATCATATTGTTGTATTATCTATTCAAAAAACAAATAACATTTAATTAAAAGATAAAGATGCCCAAGTCTTAAATTTCCACGGGGAAATTCTTATCTGGCATTCTTTTGTTATTTTAAGTACTGCAGACTGTACTTTCTCCAAAAAGCAGCCAGGTAAACATATCTAATACTTGATTGTCTTTGACTTACCTGTCTGTGTAAACATTGTATGTTTGATAGTTCATGTTTGTGTATATGTGTTATGGTGTATGTATGCCTGTTGTGAATTTTGAGTGCATGGGTGTGGCCGGGTGTGACTTTTGTGTATGTGTGCATATGTGTTTTACCCATAACAGAATGTTTATAGCTGGAGGCTTAGGGACTTTGTCTTCCAGAATTTTTAATTCTTATTGCCATCATTTAGGAATTTTCTCTGTAAGGGAGATGTCCTTGCTTCTTCCCCAGCCCCAGAACTATTCAAGAATGGTGGTGGTGCAAGAGCATAGACTGTCTCTCTTTCCTTTGTTATCACTCACTACATATCAGTTATTCCGTCTGTCTCCCTCCACCTAATTCTCCTCAGGCAACTGCCATGAATCCAGCTTCTGTAACAAAGTGTCCTGAAATACATGAATTTTTATTTCTTATCTCAGCCTTTGGATAGGTTAAAACCCAGTATTAGATCTGGGAAAGAAAATTGATTATGCTGTGTGTGACATGAAAATATGTGAAATGTTTTTTTCGATTTTTGTTTTTGGAGCTTTCTCTTTTATAATTTATTAGTGATAAAAACCGTTAGTAAACTCAAGTCAGATATGCTTATTCTTTAAGGACTAATGAAATTGGGAGAAGTTTTAAGATTATTCCCATCGGGACCTGGAAAGGGGAAACCAGTATTGGAGGCGACAGGAGGCAGTGGTAGGAAGCTAAGCAGCCTAGCACAGTGGTTGTCAATCTTGGCTGCACGTTGCCACCACCTGGGGATGTTTTAAAAAAAATCTGATGCTTGGTTCCCACCCCCCTAGAGATTCTGATTTAATTGGTCAGGGCTATGGCCTGGGCATAGGAACATTTTGAATCTACCCACTTGAATTTAATGTGTAGTCAAGTCTGAGAACCACTAGCCTAGAGAAGAAAACTGGTTCTGGACTGAAATTTTCCTGGGTCACAGTGCCTCAATTCCAAGTTCTCTCCATTTGGGATAAATTGGAGCTTATTGTAAAAGGTAAATATGGTATTTCTGTGTGTTCCCTAGGAGATTTGATACTTTTTAAGACTTGCGATTATTTAGGTTTCTGATTGGTGGGAAACAAAAAAAGCCATGAGTTAATCTTTACCATCTGGAAAGAATGGACAGATTCATATATTAACAGTAATAGAAATAAAACCTCATGGGGCTGGGCATGGTGGCTCAAAGCTTTAATTCCAGCACTTTGGGAGGCCAAGGTGGGAGGATCATCTTCAGGAGTTTGAGACTGCAGTGAGCTATGATTGCACCACTGCATTACATCCTAGACATCAGAGTGGGACCCTGTCTGTGAAAAGAAAAAAAAAAAGAAAGAAAGACAAAACAATTTCATGCATTGGCTATACTTATGTAACATTGTGATATTTGCACAGGTTGCCTGTGATTTGCTTCGGAGAATTATTCGCATTTTGTATCTCTGTAAGAGGCTCCAAGGACAACTGCAAGGAGGAAGTAGAGAGATAACAAAAGCTGCTCAGAGTCTCAATGAACTTGGTAAGTCCTTTTTTGGTTAAAAAGTTAGTAGAGACTTAACGATTTTAAGTCACTTGATTTGTTGACTTTTGTCATTACCATTAACAAGTATTATTAAGCATATTTTAAAAATAATTGGCTTTATGTAATATTGTCACACTTTTCTGAATAAGTAAAATTACTGCAAATATGGTTTATTTTCTGCAAATTTTCTGCAAATATGGTTTATTTTAAAAATTATCATATAGTAAAATAGGCCTTTTTTCATATACAGGTCTGTAAATTTTAACCCATATATAGATGCATGTAACCACCACTACAGTCATGATATAGAACAGTTTCATCAGCACCCCCAGATTCCTTTATTATGTGTTTATGATCACACCCACCCCCTGCCCCTAATCTGGCAATTGCTGATCTTTTCTCCATCACTGTATCTTTGTCTTTTTGAGAATGTCACATGAATGAAATTATAAAGTAGGTAACCTTTGAAGGCTGACTTCTTGTACTCAACATGATATCTTGAGATCTAAGTTTTTGGGTGTACCAATAATTTGTCACTTTGTGTTTGATGGAATACCATTGTATGGATGTGCTACAATTTGTTTATTGATCCACTGGTTGAAGGACATTTGTGTTGTTTTCAGTTTTTGGTGATTATGAATAGAGCTGCCATAAAAGTTTGTGTACGTTTTTCATTTCTCTATGGGAAATATCCTGGAGAAATGCTGTTTTTTAGGTGACAAACCCCATGTTGATATTATGGTTAGAAGATTTAATTTATTTCTTTATTTGTTCATTCTTTTCTCAAACATTTAGAGTAGGCCCTTGACATTCAACAGTGTATGTTTATAGTTTTGGCTATTAACAAACTGCAAGGTCCGTGATGAGGTCATACGTAAGTTTTCAGGCAAAATTTTGAATAGCTGGTGAGTGTGTGTAGAACTGCCCAACACCTGTGTTGGCTTAATGAGGCTTTGTCACTTTCTTCTTTTCATTGGTTTTACAGTAATTTTTCTGAAGTGGGTGTGTTTAGTGGTAATTGTACTTTCGCAGGTTCAGAAGTATTTGGTTATATCCGTCTCAAATATCAAGAGTCTGATTACTCTTGGTGATATGCATTGAAAGTAGTTTTGATTAAATAGTATAGATAAATGTGTGTTCTTTCTAAATTTTCCTGCCTTGATTCTTCAATTACATAGTCACGGTATGCTGTAATGCTTATTACATAGTTCGGAATGCAATATCCTTCACAAATCATCCTTCAACAACATTTCAATTGTATAATGCTCAAATACAGGCTTTGCTTAGGCGCGTGATGGGAATATATCTAATTTGTGAATTTAATGTGCTTGAAATACATCATATAAAAAGTTAATTTTTGGCTGAGCACAGTGGTGCACGCCTGTAATCCTAGCACTTCGGGTAGCACTTCGGGAGGCCGAGGTGGGAAGATTGCTTGAGGCCAGCCTGAGCAACGTAGTGATACCCCTGTCTCTACCAAAAAAAAAAAAAGAAAAAATTGGCTGGGTCTGCTAGAGTGTGCCTGTAGTCCTCGATACTTGGGAGGCTGAAGCAGAAGGATTGCTTGAGCTCAGGAGTCTGAAGTTACAGTGAGCTATGATGATACCACTGCACTCTAGCCTGGGTGACAGAGCAAGACACTGTCTCAAAAAAAAAAAAAAAAAAAAAAGGTTAATATTTTAAGGCAGTGAGTAATACTTGAGTGTTGTTTTCACAGTATGGTCTAAACATAGGACTGTAAAAATCCTAGTATCAGCTGTTATATTTTGCTCTATCACATTTAATTTCTATGCATCAAAAATAGTCTCTAGGATAATAGAATCAACACAGATATGAATTATTCCAAGATTTATTGTGTATGTTTGTCATCACTGATATGCCTTCATATTAAAAAATAGCTAAATTTTGATTGTGATTATCATCTCATCTGGAATCAACAGATGCTATTAATATAATGCAAATAGTGAAGTCTTTTTAAAAACAGGCACAAATATCAATCATAATGTTCTGAATTTGTACAGCGCAGAGTGTAAACCCATTATCCTTCTAATGAGGTGTTGGCTTTATCCGAAGCTTTTATAAATGTTAAAAAGTTGTTGAGAAAATATATTTCCTGATGGAATTATCTCAAAGTGGATTGTATTAATTTAATTTTTTTGAGAAGTTTCTTAATTTAATAAATTATTAATAATTAAATGTTAAAGCTTTGCAAATTATGTGTGATTTAATATTTGCAAAGGCATCATTTCTTTATCATTCGCTGTGGTTCAGTCTTGGCCAGTCCTGGCTTTGGTAACCGATAAGGAGAATGACTAATAAGGAGAAGCCTTATTAGTTATCAGTTACACATGTACAGTAAATGAGATTTCTGTGATTGGAACATCTCTAAAATTATCAGTGTCTTTACCAGTATGGTTTTGGTTCTCATTAAAAAGAATAAAATGATGAAGAGTTGCACTGTTTATACCATAGGCTCTCGAAATTAACTTAAAAGCAATCTTTTAGAAGGTTTTGAGGCTTGAATTGGAATGACTGGATGAAATACATCATCATCTGGAAATTAAGTATATTCTGAGGGACTGTGGGGAATGTGGAGTGACCGCTAATGGATACAGATTTTTGGGGGGTTGTTGACAATATTCTGGAATTAGATAGTGGTGATTATTGAACAACTTTGTCGGTATACTAAAAACCACTGAATTGTGCACTTTGAAAGAGAAAATTTTATGTTATGTAAATTATATGTCAATTAAAAATGTATGCCTGGCATGGTGGCTCATGTCTGTAATCCCAGCACTTTGGGAGGCCAGAGTGGGAGGATTCCTTGAGGCCAGGAGTTTGAGACCAGCCTGAGCAACATAGCAAGATTCCGTCTTCTGTCTCTTTTTTTTTTTTAAAGTATGTTCCAGATATCCAGTGACAATTATACTGGTGTATTTTATTTTAAATTGAGATGTAAGTAACATATATCAAAAATGTATAATCTAGTAAATTTTGACATGAAAATCACCAACATCAAGATAGTGAGCATAACTATCACCCCCAAAAGTTTCCTCATGCCCCTTGTTAATCCTTCCTTAGGCATTTACTGATTTGTTTTCTGTCACTATAGATTAGTTTCCACTTTAAATATTTTTATATAAATGGGATTATATGCTTTGGGTATGTTTTTGTTCTGTCTCTTTTAGCCACTTTATTTTGAAATTCATCAGTGTTGTGTGTATCAGTAGCTTATTCCTTTTTATTACTGACTAGTGTTGAATTGATATATCACAGTTGGTTCATTCATTCACCTCTTTTTTTTTTCTTTTTTTTGGAGACAGAATCTCCAGTCCTAAATGTAAAATGTAAAATCTCTGGTCCTAAATGTAAAATGTAAAACCATAGAACTTAGAGAGGGAGACATAGAACATTTTTGTGATTTTGAGTTTGACAGTGATTTCTTAGACATTACCCAAATTACGATTCCCAAAAGAAGGAAAGTGATAAATTAGACTTTATCAATTTTTTCTTTTTTTTTTTTTGAGACAGAGTCTCACTGTGTTGCCCGGGCTAGAGTGCTGTGGCGTCAGCCTAGCTCACAGCAACCTCAAACTCCTGGGCTCAAGCGATCCTCCTGCCTCAGCCTCTCAAATACAGGCATGCGCCACCATGCCCGGTTAATTTTTTCTATATATTTTAGTCGTCCAGCTAATTTCTTTCTATTTTCAGTAGAGACGCGGTGTCGCTCTTGCTCAGGCTAGTCTCAAACTCCTGAGCTCAAACGATCCACCCCCATCGACCTCCCAGAGTGCTAGGATTAAGGTGTGAACCACTGCACCGGCCTAGACTTTATCAAAATTTAAGACTTCTGTTTTTTGAGTGAGAAGAACAGAGGAGAATGAAGACAAACCATAGACAGGAAGAAAATACTTGCAGAGTATATATTTGATAGACTTGTATCCAGATGTATAAAAAAAAACTCTCAAAAACTCAGTGAGAATACCAACAACCCACTTAAAAAATAGGCAAAAGATTTGAACAGACGCTTCAAAGAAAAGATGCATGGATGACAAATATGCATATGAAAAGATTCTCAACATCATTAGGTGTTAGGGAAACGACAAAATTATACTAGTATCTTACAGAGAATAAGCAGAATTATTTTAGTGCAGACTTATTTGTTGTACTTTTTCATGCAGGTTATTATGTAATGATTAAAAAAATAAAACTACATAGTATAGATTGCAGGATTAAACTGTATCACATTGATTTATGACTTTTCTTCAAGGTGAATCTTGGGACTAGTTGAAAATCTAGAAGGGCTTTACTACGAAGTGATAACATTATTTGAGCATTAGTAAGATAATGTACTTAATTTTTTTTTATTTGACCAACTACTTTTTGCATTTGTTGTTAACCATCTAAGCAGGGTCCCCGCTTAATTTATAATTTAATGTTTTTCAGATTTTTTGAACAGCTGGGTAAAGTGTCATTGTGAACCAGTGGAGGGCAGCTCTTTTAAAATTAGTGTCTGAAAACACTTAACATGGTTAGAAGTATTGAAAAGACTCTCATACTGTCAATATATCTAGATCAGGTTAAGTACTAGGTTTGCTTACTCCATAGTGTGCATTCCTGCTTTATTCACGTTGACTTGAAGCTGCTGTAGGAAACCAGAAAGTACTATGTTTCTATAGTAAACGTCAGCACTTTCTAATTTTTCTTTAGGAATTTTATTAGATATTCCACCTGTAAGCTAGACACCTCAACCCCCCCGTAATATAGACATTGGTGAAGAATGTCTGTATTGGTGTGCTCTTTGCTTCAGTGTTACCAAATGATAAAATTCTGCTGGGTACTATTGGATTTGAATATTAGAAGTAGAGAGAGCATGGAAGGTGTAAATTTGTATTATGTAAAATTTTAGCTAGATGGTTCTTTTCTTGTATACTAGTTTCCTTAGATTTGTTGGGAAACTCATTTTGAACCTAGTTCTTTTTTACCTGTGATTTCCTTTCAATTACTTTCATTTTACTTCTCCTTATTTATATTAGAAATGACTCTTGCTTTTGAAAGGATTTTTTTAAAATTAATCTTAATTATTTTAAGATTTATCAGATGTTTTTGAGATTCATGGCTGCCAGGAGACATTATTTACCTTGGTAAATATATCATAATCCAGGGTCTGTTTCTTTTTCTGGCAGAAACTTTATTTTGCTGACAGTGAGAATTGATTTAATAATTGTTTATGAATATTTTATTGCCTGACTTGTTCTAAAGAAGGCATTAATTTGACTTACAATAATACATAATGAGAACTAACAATAAATCAGAAAGGATGAAAAAGAGACTAGCAACAAGAGTAAAACGAAGGGTGTTTTATAGGGGGTCTCTGTAACAGCTCAGCTTTTACATTAAAGTTGAGGCAGTGAGGACGCATCATTCTCCCCTCCCCCTCCCCTCGATAGGAATTCTTTTCACATTTCCTTTTCACTCTGCTTTTGAGGGGGAATGGAATATGGGATTCATAGGAGGGTGGGGATGACTGGATCTTTCACAGACCAAATGTCAACTCATCCTCCTGAAATTTTTCTATTTCTGTAAATCCGTATTAATGCTTTATCATTTTCTTCATATTAACCAAGTTCACAAGAGACTGGTTTATAATCCAGTGTACTAATTCATTAATTGGCAATAAGATATACAGTATCTAAATGGAAATACAAATTTATAATTAGAAACTTGTTTGATAAAATGTGAGTTAGGTCAGTGTTTGGCACAGACTTGTGATTAGCCTGATGCACATCTTCATATTAATAATATGAATTAATACCTGAAGTATTGAATACAAGTCTTGGGTTATGGGGAACTCTCTATTTGTTCACTGCTAACTCTTAAGTTTTTATTCCTTATGCTTCATGTCGTTGTCTGTCCCCATTTGGTTTACAGTTTCCTTCAAGCAGGACACAGTAAAATTGATTACAGATGATATTTCAATGCCAAGTACAGTTGTATTCCAGACATAAAGTGGAAGTTTGAGCATTTCCTACTTTTCAGTCTCTTGAATGTTAGAATGATTCTCTACTAATCCCACTTACTAAAACAAACTTGTTAGTATTTTAATACTTCAAATTTATAGATTAATATGAAAAACTTTGTATTTTTTTATAATGAGGCTTTTTCAACTGAAACTTCTCTTCATTTTTTGAAGTCTACTTTTATATCTTCAAAGATTTTTAGTTTTTAAAAATAATATATCTGTATCCTGCATATTATATTAATATCTCTAGATAGCTTTGTTTCTCATTAGCTTTTTGTTGTTTTAGTATCTAATCTATTTTTGAGTTATCCTACAAATGGGTTGAAGGAGGAAAAATTTTCCATAAAATAGTAACCAGGCCATACTTTTATGGATACTCTGTAGTCTGTTTATGAAAATCATGATTTATAATTCATATAATTTATCAAACAATTAGGTTTCAACATACATAAGACCTGTAGCTTGTTAGGAACTTAGTCTAAAATAAATGAATAAGATGCAGTTTTTTGGGTTGAGAGGTTTAAGTTCCATCCTTGTCTATAAACTCAGCATAAAACTGACAACAACAGTAATGATGATGATGATGATGATGATATCCATGGGAGAAACCAATCTCCTTTTCTCCCAGCTTTCCCATTTTAGCTCATCTGCACTTTCCATGAAGTAATAATGAAAAACCTTCAGTCATTATCTTATCACAAGACTTGGATAAATCTTTCATTCACTTATTCACCGAGTATTTATTGAAGATACAAGATATTGACCAAAACATAAAGTCCCCTAGCCTTTATAGAGTTTGTTGTCTAGTGGGTCCTAAGATCATACATCTGGTATATCTGTAAAAATCTGATTCTAGAGCCTGAGCTCTTAAACTACCAATGCTGTACTCTTTTCTTAAACTCTGTGGTAGCATTTAATTGCCTCACAAAAGGGATTACTGCCATTGGTAGATGTCCCAGTGTCATTTTTTTTTAAATTAGAAAAATCACATTTTTATTTCACTTTATAAGAATACCTTAAATATAAAAATAAGTCTAGGTGAATGTATATTGCAATTCACTGAAAATGAGAAAATGACTTTTGCTTGAAGTATAATAACCTCATATTAAAACCCAAAATGTATTAATACATATGAGATAAGCCATGTTTATATAGTGAATATATTTTTTATTGTGATTATGGGTTGCCTGTTATTAGTTGACATTCCATATTGGAGCTTTATTGAGTTATTTGAAGATCATTTTTTAAAAGTATAATCAAGCAGTAAATTATAATCAAGCATTTGGATATGATGGAAAGTGTTTCCTCCATTAATTTTTATTACATATGGTCTATTTTCTGAGCTTTGCATTTTCATTGCTAAACTGCAATATATTAAGAGAATATACTTAAAACCAGGTTTATCATGGAAGTATTATATATTTATTGTGGAAGGAAGAGATAATATAAGCTTGTTTCATCCACTAATGTTCTTATTGTAGCTGTGATATTTTCTTAATCTGATAAAACAATACTTATAGGCAAACATTTCTGATCTATGCACAGATGAAAGTATGATTTATATAATCTCACCACATAAGAGGTACCCATTCATTACTGAACTAATGAGTATTTTTTGAGATGTCTATAAATGTAGTTGGTGAAAATTTTAGTAAGTTTTATTATTTCAAGCCTATAAAATTGTTTATTGATAGAAAAGCTTGTAAATAAACCGTGAAACTGTTTCCAGTATTAAATTGGATTTAAGTATGAGATGACTTTTTTCTTAAATGCAATGAGTACGTACATAGGTTTTTTGTGACAACTTTGACATGGGAAATTCAATGTGCATTTAAAAATCTACAGTGTAATGACATATAATAAACATTTTCAGTAAGTATGTTTGATTTAGATGGTCTCTAAATTACTTATATATGTTGCTGGGTTCAGCTACCACCAGGTGGGAGTGATGCTGTGCTCAAATCCAAATGATCAGAATGGCTTATGCTTAGATATGGATTTGCATGTGGCAGAGATAAGCATATTAAAATTGCATACACAAAACCCTCTTTGTAAGTAATTGAAGTTAATTTTACTAAAATTTATACTTATCAGGTGATACCCATATAATATGTATGATTCTATTTTGTTCTGTCTTGTATTATACAGTGTCAAAAACTCAGGATAACATCCAGACAAAAACAAGCAGCTCATTTACTGTAAATGTTAGCACATTGTTTTTCATACTTTTCAAAGTTGAAGTAGCATTTCTAGGTAGATGTTCTATTTCATATGGTTGGTTAATAATGCTTATGGAAGCTCTATATTTTACCTTACTGTCACCCCTTGCTGGAACATTTATCACTGAGACCAATTTATTTAGTGTAAGGTTCTAAGGTTCTTGAAACTAGTAATATATCAAAACTTTCATTTTCTTGGTTCTGAGGGGTTTTCTTTTTTATTTGGACTTATGCCAATAGTTCTCAACCTCTTTTCCATTCTAGCATATATCACTAACAATGTTAATTTTTAAAAATATGTCTTAAATGTATACAAACAGTGCTTCAGAACTATAGCCTTACTATTTTGTTGAAAGTTTCTTTAAAATGGTGTCAGTTTTCTTAATGAATTATAGCTTTGGGTCTCTAAATCTAATATAGGAAGGTTAGGTGGTTGTGCATCACCATTATACTTCATTACTTTATGTATAGAAAAGCCAATAACAATATGAAGCAGCTTTTATTAGTCTTTGTTTTGATAAATTAAAATTGGCTAAAGGCTAAGTTACAAGGGTCTAATGTAAATTCGTGATTATAGGTATACTTACAGAGTTCTACACTTTAATACTATGAAAACAGGGCAGAGGGCATAATCTTCTGAGAGACATATTCGGTAAAATAGCATGCAGTTTTTTTTTTGAGACAAAGTCTCACTCTGTTACCCGAGCTAGAGTGCCATGGTGTCACCCTAGCTCACAGCAACCTCAGACTCCTGTGCTCAAGCAATCCTCCTGCCTCAGCCTCCCGAGTAGCTGGGACTACAGGCATGTGCCACCATGCCTGGCTAATTTCTTATATATACATTTTTAGTTGTCCAGCTAATTTCTTTCTATTTTTTTTTTAGTAGAGATGGGGTCTCGCTCTTGCTCAGTCTGGTCTCAAACCCCTGAGCTCAAGTGATCCACCTGCCTCAGCCTCCCAATAGCATGCAGTTTTATTCATTTGTTTTAATTTCTGTGTTAGGGACTTGAAATCTCTTTCAATGAATCAGAAGTGTATCCTCCTACCATATCCAAAAGGAAGATAATGCTGATGACATGGTTTTATTATCACAACTAGGAATATATTTGATGTTCAGTGGTGATGATCTATAGTTTTCATGTTAATTATATTAAAGTTAATTTCACTTTGGAAGCAATTCCTAAAATCATATCTGACAAACCGTTCTCTAAAATCCAATCAATTTATGTAACTCAAAATGGCCAAGTTATTAATAGTTACCTAGGGATATATCTTATGGGTAATTTATTCTAATGAGTACATTAAGAAAGCATGATGCTCTGAATGAGATGGTATAGAGATTTATGAAGTTTTTTTTATAGCAGTTACAGGGATTGGTAACATCTGCTTTGAAAAATATGCATGACTGAATTCTATGGTTTGAGTTTCTGGATATCCAATTGTTTATTTCTCAGGTTTATTCAGAGTAGCTTCTTGAGTAAAATGCTGAATTTGTCAGCAGCAATTCCTGAAGACCTCCTTCATGTGTTCCATGAAAGAACAATTGGATAGGCTCTTTATTTTTCAAAACAGGATGCCAACTCCTACATCTTAAATTGATTTTGAAGGCATGTGGATCTATACTCAGTGTAGCACACATGACTGATCGACTTCCCCATTCCTTTCTTCTCATTCTTTCTTTCTGCCAGTGTCTCAGTTTGGTTGAATGTTCATCTTCCTAATATCTTTGGGATCAGGGAAGGGGTCACTCCCTTGCTCCAGAGCTTAAATCATCATTAGTCGTGATAGTTTTATTCCTTTATGTAAGGGTTTAGATATGGACATGTGACATCATCTGGACGAAGGAGACTTGAGGAGAAGTGAGCTAGGGGACTTTTTAGAAAGGTTTTCTTTGCAAAAAATGTAGATGCAAAGGAGGAGCTAGAGGTGGAGATTAGATACTATCCCTACTTCTAAACTTTCAAGTTGAGACACACTGTTTGCCTATTTGCACCAAATGAACAGACTCCAGATCGCTCTTTACCATTCCATTCAGTCCTCTTATATTAAAAATTTCACCTGCTATTTTTTCACTTTTCTGGATGTTAATAGGAATTCCTTATATTCGTATGGTTTTTTTCTTTTTTAAATTTTATAATGATAAGAACACTTAACATGAGTTCTACCCTCTTAACAGATTTTTAAGTATAAAATACAGAAATGTTATCTGTAGGCACAATTTTGAACAGCAAATGTTTGTCCTTCTGTGATTGGCTTATTTTACTTAGCATAATATTCTCCAGATTCATCCATGTTGTTGCATATTGCAGGATTTCCTTCCTTTTTAACACTGAATAATATTCCATTGTATGTATATACCACATTTTAAAAATCTGTTCATCCATTGATGGACATTTAGATTGTTTCTGTATTTTGGCTCTTGTAAATAGTGTTGCTGTGAACATGAGAGTGCAGATATCTCTTCAAGATCCTTATTTCAGTTCTTTTGGATAAATACCCAGAAATGGGATTGCTAAATCATATAGTAATTTTATTTTCAATTTTTTTAGGAATCATCATACTGTTTTCCACAGGGGTTGTACTGCTTTGCATTTCCACCAACAGTATTCAAAGATTCTAATTTCTCTACAACCTTGCTAAAACTTGTCTTTTTTTTTTTTTTTTTTTTTTTTTTTTTTTTTTTTTTTTTTTTTTTTTTTTTTTTTTTTTTTTTTTTTTTTTTTTTTTTTTTTTTTTTTTTTTTTTTTTTTTTTTTTTTTTTAATAATGGCATCCTAACATGTGCGAGGTTTTGATTTGCATTACTTTGATGATTGGTGACATCGAGCATCTTTTCATACACCTATTGGCTATTTGTGTACCTTCTTTGGAGAAATGTCTATTCAAGTCTTAGCCCATTTTTAATTGGATTTTTATTTTTTCTTTTTGCTATTGAGTTGTAGGAGTCCCTCATATATTTTGGAAATTAACCCTTATCAGATACATGGCTTATAAGTACCTTCTCCCATCTCATAGGTTGCCTTTTCACTGTATTATTTCCTTTGCTGTGCAGAGCCTTTTTAGTTTTGTGTAGTCCCACTTGTCTATTTTTGCATTTGTTGCCTATGCTTTTGGTCACATCCATGAAATCATTGCCAGGACCAGTGTCATGGAGCTTTTCCCCTTTGTGTTCTTCTAGGAGTTTTACAGTTTCTGGTCTTATGTTTAAGTCTTTAATCCATTTTGAGTTGATTTTTGTATACTGTGTAAGATTAGGGTCCAATTTCATTCTATTGCATTTGTGTATCCAGTTTTCCCTACATCTGTTGAAGAGATTGTCCTTTCCTCATTGTGTATTCTTGGCACCTTTGTCAAAAATCAGTTGATTGCATATGCATGGATTTATTTCTGGGCTCTCTATTCTGTTCCATTGGTTTATATGTCTGTCTTTTTGCCAGTACCATACTGTTTAATTACTATAGCTTTGTAATATATATTAAAATCAGGAAGTATGATGACTCCAGCTATGTTCTTTCTCAGCATTGTTTTGGCTATTCAAGGTCTTTTGTGATTTCATATGAATTTTAGAATTTTTTTCTATTTCTGTAAAAAATGGCATTGGGAATTTGATAGGGATTGCATTGAATCTGTAGTTTGCCTTGACTAGTAGGAAATTTTAACAACATTATGTCTTCCAATTCATGAACATCAGATGTGTTTCCATTTGTTTGTGTCTTTAGTTTCTTTCATCAATGTTTTGTAGTTTTCAATGTGTAGGTCTTTTAACTTCTTAGTTAAGTTTATTCCTAGTGTTCTTTTGATGCTATTACAAATGGGATTGTTTTCCTGGTATCATTTTGATATAGCTTGTTATTGGCGTATAGAAATTAAACTGATTTTTGTATGTTGATTTTGTATCTTGCAACTTTACTGAATTGGTTTATTAGCTCTAAGAGTTTTTTGGTGGAGTCTTTAGGGGTTTTATATATATTAGATCATTGTCATCTGTAAACAGGGACAATTTTACTTCTTCCTTTTTGACTTGAATGGCTTTTATTTTTTTTCCTACCAAATTGCTTTGGCTAGGTAGGATTTCCAGTACTATGTTGAATAAAAGTGTTAAGAAGGGGCATACTTGTCTTGTTCTTGATCTTAGTGGAAAAACTTTTAGTCTTTCACCACTGAGTATGATGTTAGCTGTGGGTTTTTCATATATGGCCTTTATTATTGAGGAAGTTTCCTTCTATTTCTAATTTATTAATATTAAAGTGTTTTTTATCATGAAAGAGTGTTACATTTGGTCAAATGCTTTTTCTGCATCTATTGAAATGGTCACGTGGTCTTTTCCATTCCATTAATGTGGTGTATTACATTGATTTTTGTATGTTAAACCACACTTGTATTCCAGGGATAAATCCCACTTGGTCATAATGCATGATCCTTTTAATATGCAGCTGAATTTGGTTGTTAGTATATTATTGAGGATTTTTAAATCTTTATAAGAGATACTGGCTTGTAGTTTTCTTGTAGTATCTTTTGCTTTGGTATCATGGTAATTCTGGCCTTAGTAAGTGTTGTCTGTGGCCATACCATCCTGAACACACCTGATCTCATCTGATCTTGGAAGCTAAGCAGGGTTGGACATGGTTAGTACTTGGATGGGAGTGTTTTCTCTGCTTCAATATTTGGGAAGAGTTTGAGAAGAATTGATGTTTATTCTTCTTTAAATGTTTGGTCAAACCGGGTGCTTAGCACACACCTGTAGTCCCAGCTGTGTGTGAGCCTGATGTGGGAGGATTGCTTGAGCTCAGGAGTTTAAGACTGGCCTGGGCAACATAGTGAGACCTCATCTCTTAAAAAATAAATAAATAAAATGTTTGGGTGAATTCACCAGTGAAGCCATCCAGCCCTGGGCTTTTCTTTGTTGGAATTTCCTGCTTTCTTTTATGTTAATCAAATATTTTTGTATATTCTATTTTATTTCATCTATGGACCTTTTAGCTATATGCTTGTATTATTTTTCTAAGAATTCCACTAGAGATTACAACATGCATCTTTAATTTAGCACAATCTACTTAGTGTTGAATTACTTCAAGTCGAACTATTATTAGCTGCTTCGAAGTCATTGTCTGCTAAATCCAACATATTAACCCAGTTGGAGTCAATTTCTATTGACTATCTTGTTTTTTCTTTTCATGAGGATGGATCGTGTTTTCCTTTTTCTTTGCAAATGAAATAAAATTTTGGTTGAAAAGTAGACATTATGGATAGTACATTTTAGTGATTCTAGATTCCGTTATGTTTTCTGACGATCCTTTTGTTGTTTCTGTTGTTCTAGCCTGCAGAACAAGTTTAACTTTCCTGGTCTCAAACAATGCGTTCTTTCACTGCATTGTGTAGTTGCTGTCTTTGGTCAGTTCTTTCTTTCATCTTACAGTTGCTGCTTTTGTAGCCTGGTGTCCTGTGGTTCTCCCTGTACCTCTGTAGTTAGCTATGAGCAAGGATTTTGGCAAAGTTGATACTAAGATTGTGGCTCTCACCTCTTTTTCCAACTTGAAGTTTCCTCCCTAACTTTTCAGTTGTGTTGCCAGCTGTGAGCTTGGTCCTCTGACACCTAAAGTTAGTAAGGCCCCAGCTTTCTGCTGCTTGAGGAGTATAGTGAATGTTGTTAGTTTGAAAAAGCAGCAAACTCACCTATCTTACAAACCTTTTAAGGGTAGACTCCTCTCTGACTTTTACTTACCTTTCTTCTCCAAAGTCCCCTGGATGTCCCCTATGCATGTGTATTTTAATGGTAAGCCAGGGATTTGAGTCTTGTTCCTTCCGCGGCTCAACTACTTTTAGGATTTCTCCTGTAAATTTATAGGTACTCTGCCTGTCCTGATTCCTGTCCTCTGCCAGCTCCAGACTGTAAGCCTGTATTTTCCTTCTCTAAGATCTGTGGAAATTGGAATGGAGGTGGTTGGGGGGGAGTTGTGGTGGTGAATGCCCTCAGGCAAAAATGGCCGAACTTAAAAGTTCTAACGCAATGCAATTTCTGTAATTCAAAAATAAATCTTCATTTGGTATATTCTGCCTTTGGTTATTTCAGTGCCTTCAAATACAGTCATATGTCATTTAAAAATGGGTATACGTTCTGAGAAATGTATCATTAGGTGATTCGCCTTTGTGCGAGCTTCATAGAGTGTACTTACGCAAACCTAGTTGGTACACCATACTACATACCTAGGCTATATGGAACATATTACTCCTAGGCTGCAGACCTCTACAGCATGTTACTGCACTGAATACTCTAGGCAGTTGTAACACAGTGGTAAGTATTTTTGTATCTAAACATACCTAACCATAGAAAAGGTAAGGAATTGCACTAAGGTTACCATGGGCATGACATCATAGACGACAGGAGATTTTCAGCTCCATTATAATCTTATGGCACCACTGTCATTGACCAAAATATCATTATGTGGTGCATGACTATAGTGTGTTTTAAAAATTATCTAGATTTAGAACTTATCTGTAGGAAACTATGCCTGACCAATTCACTCTGCCATTAGTGGAAGCTAGACTAGATTAATTTGTATTTTCCTATTTCTCGTACATACACAAAGATTGTGAAATTGAATAAGCATTGCAAATTTGAATCACCTTGATAACAATCTGTGTAGCATTACTTATAGTTTTAAAATTAGAGGTAATGTTAAATGTAGATTAAAATTTTATGTATAGAAAAATCTTTGTATTCCCAAAGAATGAGTGGATATAAGAATATTGCCAAGTAATTTCATCTTGATTTTGATTACTGCTATTAAAAGTTATTACCTTATTTTGAAAAGATGACATGTTTTGTAGAAATTTTTAGTTAAAGGCTGAAATTAGTTTCATGTGGTCACTTTTCTAGCTATTTAAAAATCTATTTTCTAAGGCAAATCTTTCCCTTACTTAGAAGAGCAGCAGAAAAACTATGCCCATAGAAATTACCTTTTCTCTTTGCCAAAACTAATTTGAAGCAGCAACACCTTTTTCATAGACTTTCAGTATATATAATATGGGGATTCTAAAGAGATTTTGGATGTTGTGTCTTGTACTCATGGGTCTTGTTACCATTTTAACAAATTTATTCTTGTTTCTGTGATATGAAATGGTGATGTACTTGCCAGAAGATGTCATATAGGCCTATGTGTCTTCCAATATGACTTCAGCCTTGTAGGAAAATTATTTAAGAGTAAAGATTTGTAGGACATAGAGGCAGTGAAGCAAGCAGAGAGGAGTCTAAAGTAGAAATAAGTGCTATTTTACAGTGAGAAATTTAATTTAGTCAGGCTTGAGTAAGTTCAGATATTTAGATATTCTTTGATTTAAAGAAAATTAAGGATTTAGTGACAATAGCTATTCAAATTGATAGATTCAATTGATAGTGTTAGTATTTAATGATATAATTGCTCTGAATTTTGAACTTAGAGTACTTTTGATCCTAACAACTTTTGAGGATAAAGGATAGTATCTTACTCTGTTTTGTGCTGCTATAACAGAATACCAAAACTGAGCAATGTATAACAAACAGAAAATTATTCTGTCATAGTTCTGGAGGCTGGAAAGTCCTAAACCTAGATTAAGGTGCTGGCATCTGATGAGGGCCTTCATGCTGTGTCCTCACAGGACAGAAGGCAGAAGAGCAAAGGAGAACAAGCTCTGTGTCCTTACATGGCAGAAAAGCAGAGTCCTCATGACCTAAATACCTCCCAAAAGTCCCTACCTCTCAACACTGTTGCATTGGTGATTAAGTTTTCAAAATATGAATTTCGGGGGATACATTTAGACCATAGCAGATAGTGACATGCATTGTGGCATTTTTCCTGACTTCAGAGCAGTGCAGTTCAACAAGTATGATACGATAGGCTGAATAAGTGCCCCCTAAAGATGGCCACATTCTAATCCTTGAAACCTATGAATATGTTATCTTACATTGCGAAAAGGACTTTGCAGTGATTAAGGTTGTGGGCTTTGAGATGGGGGAGACTATTCTGGATTGAAAGAGTAAGACGAATGGGTCAGACAATGGAAGAAGAGACAGGAGAGATTTGGAGCATGAGAAGTACTTGATCTGCCATTGGTGGCTTTGAAGATGAAGGAAAGAGGTCATGGGCCAAGGTACGTTGATGTACTCTAGAAACTGGGAACTGCCTGTAGCTGACAGCTAGCAAGGCAATGGGGATGTCAGTCATAAGGAACTGAATTCTGGCAACAACCTGAGCAAAGTTGAGCAAGGAAGCAAATTCTTCCCTAGAGCCTCCAGAAAGGAACACAGCCATGCCAACACCTTGATTTTAGCCCATTGAAACCTGTTTAAGACTTCTAACATCCAGAACTATAAGATAATAAATTTGTGTATTATAAGCTTCTAGTTTGTGGTAATTTGTTACAGCAGCAATAAGAAACTATACATGCAGCATATATACTATACCAGCTACCTAGAAAGAGGATTATTTATTTCAGAGGAAAGAAAATGACTGATTTTGAAGTTCTTACCTAGAAAGACATTAGAGTTAAAACAAAGCAAAATAAACTACACACCCACACCCCTACCACACACACAGGACCGACGGTTTTTAAATATGTCCTACCTCTCTTCATGTAAGAAGAAAGTGCCAGAGTTATTTGACTTCTTACTGGCAGTAACTAGATATTTTTTTTCATACACAAATACTGAACACTAACTGGTGATTTAAAAGTAAATAGCTGTAATTGGGATACTGCTTATGAAATTTCCTGTATACTCTACTGGTATCATGGCTAGTGATAGATTCCCCCCACCCCGTTGCTCTTAAAACAGCAAATAATGGCCTCAGGCCACATGAAAGATTCTTACAAGTAAATAATTTGGGAGTTGAAGAAAATTACTTTTTATTCTAATCAGATTTACATATTCAATTTTATGCTTATCAATATGTTTTAAAACCCATCTTCTTTGTGTGCCTATCTGTTTATGCGACTGTTTGGTTTAGAATTATGCAGACTAATAAAGTTCATTCTTGGTCTTTGGGACATGTGGGATATTATCCCAGATCTGGTTACTTAATTTCTAACAGATATAAGTATGATTTAGCCAAGATTTTACTATGGTGAGCAGTAAATTTTCCATGGAATTTTCTATTAAGGCTAGCAGTTCAAAATCATGTTTATTTCACACTGTGTTCTGAGTAATCCTTGTGATTTGGATGATGGGAATGTTGAGCTGTTTAATGATGCTGATTTTGCTCCATTGAAGAATAGTTTGCTTTTATCTTGTTTATAATTTGGGGTTGGTAAATTATTATTATTTTTTTTTTTTTTGAAAAAAAAGTTCTATTGCTAAAAGAAGTTTGGAAAATGGAAGTCATGTCATTTCTTGGGAGATATAGTAGGACACTGAGCAGCTGCAGGATCTAAGCTTTCACTTGGGAAGAGACTTAAGGAAGAATTGCATCTTGGGAAAAAGTGGAGAATGTGAAGGGTTAAAATATGTATCAGCAGTCTAGCTGAAGTAAGAGAGTTAGCGAGATAAAATGATGTCTTATTGGGATGTACTATATGGTAACCTACATCCTCCAGCTTGATCCAGTTACTCTTCAGGGATGGATGGATACCCAGGATGTTGATCTCTTCTTTGAAAGATAAAGGAGAGAAATAACCTCTGCTTGGTCTTTTCGTAAATACCAAGCTGTGGTAATTGTGAAGACAAGGGGTTAGAGAATAGGGAGAAGGCATTTTGTTTGTATGTTGTTGTTTTTTGATAAAATTTTGGGGCTACTTAGGAAGCCACCTAATGTATTGATGTAGAGCTATCCACCTGAAACTAAGTATGAAATTGATATTTTAAAGTGAGTTAAATGGTAGTAATGAAAATAAAAACTAGAAAAGAGTGGTTATGAAGATTTCTACTGAGGGTAAATGACTTTGAATAAATCTTGTTGAGCGGGTACCTGGAGGCTAGATATTTTAACATAACAACCAGAACAACACAGTATTCATAAACTTTTTGTTCATGAAAGTAATATTCACTGTACTAACATTTTAGAGACTTCAAAACATCATAAAATTATACCATAAACTATTATCATTTCTGCTATGTAATTTGTTATTAAGAGACAGGAAAGCATAGGTTTTGAAAGCATCTAGACCTTGGTTTAAATTCCATTTCCATTCCTCTGTGAATTTCGACAAGTTAACTTCTCAGGTTTCAAAGGACTGTTGGGTAGATTTAATGAGACAGAGTTTATAGATTGACTTTGACCTTGCCCAGCATATAGTAGGTCCTCAAAATATTGATTTCCTCCTATTTTTCTTTCTTTAGAAATAGAACTAAAGAACACATTTATGTGATATTTTGTTGGTCACACTGGACATACACCATCATCTGTGGTTGTGTGTTCTACCTCTGTGTGCTCAAAAATGCTATTTTTTTCCTCACAAAATTGCATCATGTAATGCTTTTCTTGAAAAAAAAAATAGGTGGTATTTTTGTGCACACACTTCTCATGCATTTGTTTTTCTGGAAGCAAGGTATTTAAGTAGTAATGTGAATATTTTCAAGTTAAAGGTGGACACTGGAAGAAAGTAAGAAAAGTGAAAGAAAATCAAGTCTTTGAAATTCCTAAGTCAAGAAATCAGCAATTCCTTCTTTTATAATTCATTCCTTTTTAAAATAACTACCTTACATAATTGAATTGAAAATGCATTTGTTACTTGGTTTTTAAATAAAATTTCAGCATAATAATGATAAAAGTTTCCATCGATCACTATGTGGTGAGTACTTTGCTAAACATTGTTTATATTTTATCTCACGGAAGCTTCACAACAACCTCAGGAGTAGATGTTATTTTACACATGGGCAAATAGAGTCTAGATGAGATTAAGTAGCATTCCCAGGATTACACAGGCAGTAGGAAGAGGGTTTGCACTTGGATTTGTTTGTTTCTTCTTCTTCTTTTTTTTATTTTTTTTGAGACTGGGTCTTGCTTTGTTGTCCAGACCAGGTTGTTCTTGAACTTCTGGCCTCTAGCGAGTCTCCCACATCAGCTTCTTTTTCCTTTAAAAAAAAAATCTCCTGGTCACTTATGTGCTATGTTGCAAATCAGTTGTTCAATTCATAAGCACTTAATGTTTTTGATCTGACTGGGAGGTACTTTTCTTTGGGGGTTATTCATTTATAAGGAATTCTTACGTTAGATACTTGAAATGTATAGTTATTGTGAAGTAAGTATTTGAGGTCACAATGTGGGTTTTCTTCCTCATTAAACATAGATTTTTTTGCTTTTAATATAAGTAATTTGTTTTCTTGGACTTTCACTTTTATTGCCTGTACTCTGGTGGCGGTGGTAATGAGGACCAGAGTTCTATGAGACAAAAGTATATGTGAATTTAGGACTTTCACAAATTTGGGTAGGGCTATAACAATATTATTTGTCAGTGGAAGCTGAATGACCTGTATAACTTTTTTTTTTTTTTTTAATTCAGTGTATGGTGCTGCCTCCATGATGATGCTTTCATTTCTCTTTTGAACCATCATTTATCTCAGCAGAGATATGAGATTGATTTGGGATTTAAATGTGTTCATTTTGAGTATTCCCAGAAAATAAGAATATGTCTAAGTCAAGAGTTTGTATTTCGCTTCTGGTTATTTAAATTTAGTGTAGAGAACATTTAAGGACATTAAACAGGCGTCGTTTAAATAGTCTCTACAGCTTTAACATTTTATTGAAGTATAAAAACAGAGCACATACTGTAAATGTATAGCTTAATGAATTTTTCCCCCTGTAGTTTGGATTGCTTGGCCTAATTACAAATACAAGAAAACAGAGGAAAACTTGAACATTCCAAAGGTTGGAAAAAGTCACAATTAATGCACTGTGTTTATGTAGTTGCCCAGGTTTTTTGAAATGGAAAATAGCATATTTCGTATATTTAACATTTAACTTTGGGGAAATACATTGTTTTGTATGCCAGAGAGAAATTAGAAAAATGCTTTCTATTATTCTTTTGGATTAAAATAAACAAAAAAGATCTGTTTTCATCTTTTTTAATCTCTTCTAAAAATGGCAGAGGAAGGGAGTATTTTGTAAAGTATGCTCTTAAATAAAAGATAACATACAACTAAAGACAAGAGAAACAAGACCTGGATATTGACAAATTATTCTCAATCTGGATAGTACCTTTGTGAGAAAATGTCTTTTCTAAATATTGTATCCGGGTGACCAATTAATTTGAGCAGGCTCAATTTTCCTTGTATATTTTTCATTTAATAATATAATTTTACACTTATGTTTACTGACTATTAGTATGGTCCTAAATGCAGCTGAGAAGGAGTTTTTATAAGGCCTGCCATGCACTGTATCTTTTAATTTTTTTAATAAATGGGTTCAGAATAAGCAGCTCAATTTTGTGTTAGTTTTAAAACTAAATACTACTGCCACTTTAAATGGTTTGATATTTCTTATAAACCTTTTCAATTTGTAAAATTATATTAGTATGTTCACTGTGAAAACCAGAAAATTGAGGTATACATTAATTTCTGAATACTAGAAAATATAGGTATTACCTAGAGATTCATTATCAGCATTTTGGGAAACTAACCTCCTGTTTGCCTATACTTTATGATACTTATTATACATATTGTTTCATACCTAACATTATAGCATGAATATATGTCTATGTTAAAAAACAAATTCATGTCATCATCTTAGTGGCTGGATAATATTTAGTTGAAAACTATCCAATACTTTGTGTAAATATTCTATCATTGTTAACTATTTTGGTTATGTATATATTCCCACTGGTATAAGAAGTGTTTTGATGAACATCCATCTTTGCACAATTGTTTCCTTATGATAAATTTTATAAGTTGAATTTCTTGGTCAAAGATCATGCTTAAGGTTTTGCTTAATATTTCAGAATGGAATATATTTTCTGTAGTAATGTGAAAGAGCATACCCATAGCTTTGTCAAAATTAGTAGTCATTAACATTTAAAAATTATTTGTAAATCACATGTGAAAATTAGTATTTAATTTGTTTTTAAATTTATTCTAATTTGAGCCGGGCATGGTGGCTCACACCTGTAATTCTACCACTCTGGGAGGCTGAGGTAGGAGGATCACTTGCAGTCAGGGGTTTGAGACCAGCTTGAGCAACAGCGAGACCCTGTCTCTACAAAAAATAGAAAAATTGGCTGGGTGTGGTTGTGTGTGCCTGTAGTCTCAGCTACTCAGGAAGCGAAGGCAGGAGGATCTCTTGAGCCCAGGAATTTGAGATTGCAGTGAGCAATGATGATGCCACTGTACTCTAGCTGGGAGACAGAGTGAGACTCTGTCTCAAAAAAAATTAATTAATTCTTATTTGTTTTTGCTGTCTGTGGTTGAACAGTTTTATCATTTGGTTTTGATTGGTAAGTGACCTGTTTGTATTCTTTGCCCATTTTCCTTTTGCCATTGTGGTTTGTAACTATTGTTTACATAGTAGAGGTGCATTTGATTTACTTTAGTAGGCTGTAAATATGTTTCCCAGCTTATTCTTTGATTTTTTAATATCTAATTTTAAAAGTTTTATAGTCATTCTTGTTAATCTTTTACTTAATAATGGATTAGTTTGGTTCCTCACCACAATATTACAAAAATATTCTTCAAATAATTTTATGGTTTTATTTTTGTCCATCTATAATTTATTTTGATATAACTTATGCACATAGCAACCACATCTCACAACTCTAGGCAGTACCTTTAATTGTTATGTAGACTATAATGTGAACTGTGCTTCCTGGAGTTGTGCAACTCACTGACCCTGGGAATTGGTAAGCATTTAACTCTGTTTCAGCATTATTTAGTTATTTCCCCATCACTATTTAATAGATAATCCATCACTTCACCACAGATTTGAAATATCCCATTATTTCATAATACAATCTTCTATTTGCTTGAGTCTTTTATGGACTTTCTATTGTATTTCAGTTTGTCTACTAATTTTCCTTTTCTAAATCTTGGGATTAAAATTTTTGCTGTTACATTTTAGTTGTTTTTTACTTACTACTATTTATAGCTAGATTTTTCCAGTGTTTTCTTTTTTATAATTTTTAATAAGAAAATAGAATTGGACATATGCATTTTTCCACTGGCATTTTTTTCAAGACTGTCTTTGGGTCACTTGTAGGGTTTATCTAATTCTACATTTGAAAAAGATGAAGACATTACTGCAATATTTGTCTTTGAATTATTTTCTATTAAATATTATGTTGTATTTTAAGTCTCAATGAAGAGTATCTGATTGAAGATCTGTGATCAGGGGATTAAAATGAGCTGAATTGGACTTTAGGAAGAGGAATGGAAGTTGTGAAAGATTGCTAGCCTCTGTTTTGGTTTCTTGACCTCACAGTGGTCTAGGTATCGAGGGCCTAAACTATGATGATAGAAAGTGAAAATATGTTTTTTAGATACCTTTGCCTACTGTTGAATCTAGAAGGACTTTCAGTGGACTATGGGATTAAATTATAATTTTTTTTTCCTGACAAACAAGATTATAACTTATTTTCCAGCTTTATGTGTCACAGTCATAGAGTGTGTACCAGCCAAACTGAATTGTTCCCTGCTCTTGAGACTTTGTTTTCTTGCTTCTGTGTCATTGCCCAGACTTGTGTCTCTGCCTAATATACTGTTCTTGCCCTGATGCTGTCTGCCACTCTCGTCCTTCGTTCAAAGTTCATTTTAAATGTCGTTTCCTTTCTATAGCTTTTCCAGGTATGTGCTCCTTTTCTTTTGAGCCCCATTGCTCTTTGTTTGTGCTCTTATTATATTTTGCCTTGTGATATTGATGTTGGCATATTTATCTTTACTGCTTTTGTAAGCAAATACAACCTAAACGTTTCATGAAATGTTCAGATTTGGCATAAGTGAGGGCTAAGTGCTGTCGTAATGGACATTTAAAAGTGCTTTTATAATTTTTTTTTAAGTGCTTACCAGATAAGAGACTTGTATACTATAGTAACTAGGATTTATGATTACTGTTGTTGGACAATTTAGTCTAGGTGTTTTGTGAATCCACCTGCTAGATCCTGTGACATATGCTGTTCATTAAGTTTTTAGAAACATTTATGCAGTTTGAGAAGTTACTTATGTTGTAAAACCAGTAAGCATAATTTGTTTATGAATGGTACTGATAGAAGAATACTGTATTTAAAAGTAGCAACTTCTGTGCTGGGAGGAGGGGGCAGTGGAGAGGATGTGGAAGCTCCAGGCCCCTCCCCCTTACCTTGCCTTATGCATCTCTTCCATTTGGCTATTCCTGACTTATATCCTTTATGTCATAATAAACCAGCATATGTTAAAAAATAATTTCTCATATCTTATTTCTTATATTTAACAAGTGATAAAATATTTGTGTGATATGTTTTATCATGTAGTTCAGAACACAGCTCTTTGAGTTCTTATTGTATCTGTTCTGACTATATATTTGAATCATCAATAGGAAGATATATTAATGAGAATCAGAAATTTCAGGCAAAGTAGATTTTTCTTTTTTTCTATTTTTAATTTCAGAGTATTATAGGGGTACATATGTTTTGGTTACATCGATTGCTTTTTGTACTGCTTGAGTCAAAATTCTAAGTGTGCCCATCACCCAGATAGTGTACATTGTACGTACCTGTTAGGTATGACTTCACCCATCCCCTCCACACCCCCTCTCTCCTACTCTAATTCCATTGAGTTTTACTTATATCTGTGCACATGAGTGCTGATTAGTTAGTTCCAGTTTAATAGTTCATGTGGTGTTTCTTTTTCCATTCTTGCAATACTTCATTTAGGAGAATGGTCTTCTAGTTTCATCCAGATTGTTACAAAAAGTATTAATTCATCATTTTTTTCTGTGGCTGAGTAGTACTCCATGGTATACATATACCCCGTCTTATTTATCCACTTGTGAATTGATGAGCACTTGGGTTGATGCCACATCTTTACAATTATGAATTATACTGCAGTAAACATTCAAATGCAAGTGACTTTTTGATAAAATAACTTTTTTTCCTTTGGCTATATACCCAGTAGTGGGATTGCTGGATCAAATGGTAGGTATACTTTTAGTTCTTTGAGGAATCTCCATACTGTTTTCCATAGAAATTGTACTAGTTTGCAGTCCCTGAAGAATGTGTAAGTGTTCCTTTCATTCCACATCTACACCAGCATCTATTGTTTTGGGACTTTTTGATAAAGGCCATTCTCACTGTGGTTAGGTGATATCTCATTGTGGTTTTGATTTGCATTTCCCTGGTGATTGAGCATTTTCTCATATGTTTATTGGCCATTAGTCTATCTTCTTTTGAAAAGCTTCTGTTCTTGTCTTTTACCCACTTTTAGATGGGGTTGTTTGATTTTTGTCCTTGCTGATTTGCTTCAGTTCTTTGTAGTTTCTGGTTATTAGCCTTTTATCAGATGTATAGCATGTGAATATTCTCTCCTATTCTATAAGTTGTCTATTCACTCTATCAATTGTCTCCCTGGCTGTACAGAAGCTTTTTAATTTAGTCAAGTCCCATTTATTAATTTTTGTTGTTGTTGTGATTGCCCTTGGGGTCTTCTTCAGAAATTCTTTGCCTCAGCCAATAACTAGAAGAGGTTTTCCAACATTTTCTTCTAGAATTCTTATGGTTTCATGTCTTAGGTTGAAGTCTGTTACCTATCCTGAATTAGTTTTTGTGAGTAATGAGAGATTTGGATCCTGTTTGAATCTTCTACATGTGACTATCCAATTTTCCCAGTACCATTTTTGGATAGGGATTCTTTTCCCCAGTGTATAATGTTGTCTGCTTTGTCAAAAATCAGATGGCAATATGTGGATCGTTTTATATCTGTTTCTCTGTTCTGTTCCATTTGTCTATGTCTCTGTTCTTGTGCCAGTACCATGCTGTTTTGGTTACAGCCTTGTAGTATAGCTTAAAATATGGCAAAGTGATGCCTCCAGATTTGTTCCTTTTGCTCAAGGTTGCTTTGGCTTTTGGGGATCTTTTCTGGTTCCAAGCAAAGCGTAGAATTATTTTTTCTAGATCTACGAAAAATAACATTGATATTTTGATGGGGACTGCATTTAATCTGCAAATCACTTTAGGTAGTATGGACATTTTAACTGTTAATTCTGCTGATCCATGAGCATGTGTTTTTCCATTTGTTGACATCATCTCCAATTTCCTTCCTCAATGATTTGTAGTTCCCTTTGTAGGGATCTTTCACCTCCTTGGTTAAATATATTCCTAGGTATTTTATTTTCTTAGTAGCTATTTTGAAAGGTGTTGAGTCTTTGATTTGATTTTTAGCTTGACTGTTGTTGGTGTATAGGAATGCTCCTGATTTGCGTACATTGATTTTGTAACCTGAGACTTTGCTGAATTTATTCATCAATTCCAGGAGTTTCTTGGTGGAATCTTTGGGGTTTTATAGATATAAGATAAAAGACCATATCATCAGCAAAGAGTGATAGTTTGACCTCTTGTTTCCCCATTTGGGTACCCTTAATTTCCTTCTCTTGCGTGATTGCTCTGGCTGGGACTTCCATCCAGCCCTATGTTGAATAGAAGTGGTGACAGTGGGCATCCTTGTCTTGTTCCATTTCAAAGTGGGAATGCTTTCAACTTTTCCCTATTCAGTGTGATGTTGACTGTGAGTTTGTCATATATGGCTTTTTATAATTTTGAGATATATTCCATCTATGCCTATTTTGTTAAGCGTTTTTAATCATAAAAGGGTGCTGCATTTTGTTGAATGTTTTTTGAGCATTTATTGAGATGATCATATGATCTTTGTTTTTGCTTCTGTTTATGTGGTGAATCACATTTATGGATTTATGTATGTTGATCTTTCCTTGTATCCCTAGGATGAAGTCCACTCGGTTGTGGTGGATTATTTTATTTTATTTTTTGATGTGCTGCTGAATTTAGTTCACTAGAATTTTATTGGGAATTTTTACATCTATAACATCTATATTTATAAGGGATATTTGTCTATAGTTTTCTTTTTTTGTTGTTGTTATGTCCTTTCCTGGCTTTGGTATCAAGGTAATACTGGCTTCATATAATGAGTTGGGGAGGATTCCTTCCTTCTTGATGTTAGGAAATAATTTCTGCAATATGAGTACCAATTCTTTGTAGGTCTGATAAAATTCAGCTGTAAAACCATCTGGTCTGGGAATTTTTTTGTTAGAAGACTTTTTATTTCTGCTTCAATTTTGTTGCTCATTATTGATGTGTTCAGTTCTATTTCTTCTAGATCGAGCCTTGGGAGGTTGTGTATTTCCAGGAATTTGTCCATTTCCTTAATGTTTTCAAGTTTATGTGCATAGAGGTTTTTATAGTAGACACAGATGACATTTTGTATGTCCATGGTATCAGTTGTAACATTTTCTTTTTCATTTCTGGTTGAGCTTATTTGGGTCCTTTCTTTTCTATTTCTGGTTAATCTAGTAAGAGGTCTATCAGTTTTGTCAGCCTATGTTTCTTGAGTGGGGAATTCAAAGTGTTCTCATTTATTGAAAGAATTGATAAGTGGGATGCCTTTCTGCTCATCCCGTTGGGTAGAACATCATTGCTTTGTTTTACCTCTTGATCCATTGTTTTATAGGGGCTCTGAGCTTTAGCTTTAGGTTGATTTTACACAGGTGGGTGACTGTTGTGCTAATTGATGTATGATGTAGATCTGAGTACTCCTGCAGGGCAGGTCTGGTTTTGACAGATTCTTTCAGTATTTGCTTGTCTGAAAAATTATTTATTTCTCCCTCATATAAGAAGCTTAATTTTGCAGGATACAAAATTCTAGGCTGGCCACTGTTCTGTTTAAGAAGACTGAGTATGGGTCCCTGATCCCTTCTATCTTAGAAGGTCTCAGTCAAAAGGCTGCAGTTAGCCTGATGGGTTTTCCTATGTAAGTTACCTGATTTTTTTACCTTACGGCTCACAGGAGTTCTTCCTCCATGTTAACTTTGGCCAATCTGATGACTATGTGTTGTGGTGATTGCCTCTTTGCGATCAATCTCTTCATTGAGCTTCTTATACCAGGATGTCTAACTTTTAGCAAGACCAGGGAAATTTTCCTCAATTATTCTCTGAAATAGGTTTTCCAACACTGTATGTTTTCTTCTTTACCCTCAGGGATGCATATGATTCTTATGTTAGGCCTCTTTACATAATCCCTTAATTCTTGTAGGCTTTGTTCATTTCTATTTCTCTGTTCTTTCTTTGATGGACTCGTTTTATTTGAAGGCGTTGTCTTCAAGCTCTGAGATTCTTCTATTGGTCTAGTCTTTTTTTTTTCTTTGAGACAAGAGTCTCATCATGTTGCCCGGGCTAGAGTGTCGTGGCGTCAGCCTAGCTCACAGCAACCTCAAACTCCTGGGCTCAAGCAATCCTGCTGCCTCAGCCTCCCGAGTAGCTAAGACTACAGGCATGTGCCACCATGCCTGGCTAATTTTATGTATATGTATATTTTTTAGTTTTCAGGCTAATTTCTTTCTATTTTTTTAGTAGAGATGGGGTGTTGCTCTTGCTCAGGCTGGTCTCGAACTCCTGAGCTCAAACGATCCACCCGCCTCGGCCTCCCAGAGTGCTAGGATTACAGGCTTGAGCGACCATGCCCGGCCTGGTCTAGTCTTTTCTTAAAACTTTCCACTGTGTTTTGTATTTCCTTGAATCAAATTTTCATTTCCAGAAGTTCTGTTTGATTTTTTTCTTAATAATTTGAATTTTTTAGTGAGTTTTTCATTCATATCCTGTATTCTTTTTGTGGTTTCTTTGTGCTGGTTTTCCATTTTCTCTTTTATTTCCTTGATCTTCCTTATAATCCATATTTGAAATTCTTTATCTGTCATTTCAATGTTTTCGTTTTGGTTGTTGTCCATTGGTAAAGAGTTGTTGTTTGCTTTTGAGGTTGTCCTTTCGCACTGAGTTTTCATGCTTCTGAAGTTCTTTTGCTGATTCCTTCGCATCTGGCCCCTCAATCTAGTCCTGGGGATAATAGGCCTGGCTTGCAGGCCTGTCCCCAGGTCCCCAAAGATCAATCCCAGACGGTGCCAGGGAGAAGGGTGCTAGTCCTGAGTTTCCTGTGGGGTGTTCAGGGAGGTTTGACGATCCTCTCCAGTTGCCTCTGTCCTGCTGTCTTCACCTCTTCTCAGCAGTGTGAATTGTGTTGGGTAGCCCCACTTAATCTCCGAGATTGCAGGTGATACTTGTGAATACAAATCATTCTCATCCTATTTCCTTGAGTTGGAAGACACTATGATGAGTTATGGAGTTGTTCTCCCTGTCATTGGTTGATGTTTGTGTGAAAGAGCCAGCTGTGGAGATGTTCTTTTGTGCCTGTGGTAGGCTCTGGTCCCCCAGGTGGAGTACTCCAGTGCCTCAAGCTTTAGGAAGGACCCTGTAGCTACCAGTGGATTGCTTGATCTCTGCCACCACTGAGGCGAGGGGAGGAGTAAGGCAGTTGTGGCTAGGTTGTGGGAGCCTAAAAGGCTTGGCAAAGGCACTGCAGGGCTCAGAAGTTGCTTTTCTGGCTATTAGGGGGAACTGCTGGTAGGAGGATCAGGACCAACTCTCCAAAGCCAGAAGGCTGTTCATGGGGGAGGGTCCTAAATGTCTGAATTTCTAAGGCCCTGGGCTGGGATCTTTTTGCCCTTATCCAGTAGCACAGTTTTTGTGGGTGGAGGGGTGGGTGCTCTTCTAAATTGTTGCTCCTTGAACCCCACACTCCCATCAGTTCAGTCCACAGTGCTCCCTCACCACTCGAGTCCAGCTCTCAAACCTCCCCCAGTGTGTGTGTCACACCCACTAGCATGAGACTCCACAAAATGCTGGTGGGCATGGAATTTCCTGATTGTGCTCCCCTGTTCCACACAGGTCCTCAAAGGAAGAAGTGTGGGCCCTCTATGTGTGGGGACCTCAGGCAGCAGCACAGAGCCGCCAGAGAGAAGTGGCCACCTGGGAACTTTGTGGCTCAGATTGTTCTCCCTGTTGTAATGAGTGGGGGGAGGCCACAGCACCCTGTCAGCTGGTGCGCCTGAGCGTGAGGCATTTGATTGCAATGGACCTAGGGGCTTAGCTATTGCTCTCCGAATGCCACAGACTTGTCCAATATGGCCATTCTCCAGAGGGCGGGCATGTGGATTGGCACGCTCTGGTATCTCTGTTCCTGAGCACCCCACCACACTCTCCTGTTGGATATGTCCACAAGGGCTTCCTTGCCACCCAAGTTCAGCTACCAGACTTCTCCCCTGTGTCCCCCTTCAACCCTCACGTGTCTGGGGGGCACCGAACTGTCTTGATTATCTGAGCTGCCAGCGTACGACTCTGTAAAACGCCGGGAAGCAGGGAGTTCCCCTTTTCCACTACAAGGCCTCAAGTGAAGAGGTGGGGGGTCCCCTCTCTGTGGAGACCTGAGTTTGGAGTGTGGGCCCCTGGAGAGAAATGGCTGCTCGCAAACTTTTTGGCTCTAAGTACTCTAGTGGTTGTAATGGATGGGGGAGGGGCCGTGGCTCCTGGTCAGCCTGAGCTCAGACTGCTTTTCCGGTTGCTGCGGTTTGGGGAAGTGCAGGGGAGGAAGTGTTTGGATGGAAGAAAGCCGGCACTCCCTTCTCTCCTGACACTCTTCCCCGGGAAGCCCCTCACAGAGTGCCCAAACTCCTGGAGATCATAAATGCACCCCCCCCCCAATCTTATTTGCTTCCATGCGTCTGCTTGTGGAGGGTGGAAAAGCCTTCAATAAACTTAGTGGACCACTATTCACCACAGGTATGTAGGAGTAGGAGGGGAATCGCCCCTTAACCTTTCACTGGGCTCCCAGCCTCTCTGCATTTGATCCTTGCTGATATCTCTCCTTTTTTTTTTTTTCCTTCTCAGTTTCGTAGTTTTTCTCTATGGGGTCCCCAGTCGTCTCTGTCATCTCTCACTGTGATCCACACCTGAGCCTGGACTCTTCCCCCCTCCTCAATCCGATATCCTACTTTCCCAGTGGGAAAGTTCAACAAGCCATGTGTCTAGTTGTCCATCTTAGCTCCCTCCTTCAGATTTTTTCTTGAAATTAGTTAATGAAAATTCAGTTCTTTAGCTTATCATTTTAGAATTTGCTAACAGTGACCTCTGAGCAAAGTCTGGTAGCATTCTCCAGATGTTAGTCTTCCCCTCAGCTCAAGTGGCTATTCAAGTTTGTGGTCTGCACTTAACAATTTCTCTGCCAATTATTTTTTTCAGATTTTGGTGAGAGAGAATATTTCTGGAAGATAGTTCTGCAGTCTATTAGTTCATACATCTCTTGCAATTAGTGAATCTGTGAAGGTTATAGGGCTAAGGGAAGGAGAGGTGTAAGTACATCAGATCACCTAGGGGCCTTTTTTTGTTTTTCAGAATACCTGTGTTCTTTACAGTTGGAAGTGCTACCCTCCTTTTTCCATCCAGTCTGATTGACCACTTAGATGTGTTATAAAATGGTTGAGATCCACAGCTTTAATATTCTGGAATCTATCCTTGCATTAAACAAATTTTAGTGGTTTTATACTTGGACATCATTATATTATTCATTCTCATATAATTCTTGTTATTAAATTTCCCTTTAGTTTGATGTCATTGTTGTACCTGGAGGAAAATTATAGTCATCAGCCATTTGAGACTACTTGTTGCCTTTTCTGTAAGGTTGTTGTGGCCATTTTTAATACATTAAAGGATATAACAGACAACCAAATGAGACTTAGGGGCTCATTTGAGCTGAGGGGAAGACTAACATCTGGAGAATGCTACCAGACTTTGTATCTTTTATAGCTGTGGAAAATGTTATTTACCTGTTACATACTTTTTGAGAAGACCTGTGAAAGACAGTACTCTCTGGGCTTAGTAGCAGGAATACTAAGCAGCTGGAAGGTTTTTAATCTTATCAATGCTGAGTCATGTAACCAACAGGGAACGATTTATAGCTTAGTCTTGCAGGAATGCTGGACTTAGTGATAAGCTTTTTGCATTTTCATTTTATATCAGGTTTTAAAACCTGATACTTTATTTTTTCATTCTTCTCATCCCCCTTGCTCTTTTCTTTATTACTTTTTTTCTCATTTCTCGGTTGAATGTTACCTAAAATTCTAAGCTATTTAAAGTTATCCTGCTGGATTTGGTGTCATGTACCTGTAGTCCCAGCTACTCTGGAGGCTGAGGTGGGAGGATTGCTAGGAGGTCAAGGCTGTATTGCCTTATGATTGTGTCTGTGAATAGCCACTGCCACCCCAGCATGGACAACATAGTAAGAACTCGACTTTAAAAAATAAAAAATAAATTAAGTAGGCATGGTGACATGCACCTGTAGTTCCAGCTTACACAGAAGGCTAAGGTGAGAGGATTACTTGAGCCTAGGAATTCAAGGTCTACCTGTGCAACATAGTGTGAGCCTGTTTTGTAGTTTTTTTTTCGTTTTTTTTTTTTTTTGAGACAGAGTCTCACTCTGTTGCCCTGGCTAGAGTGAGTGCTGTGGCGTTAGCCTAGCTCACAGCAACCTCAAACTCCTGGACTCAAGCGATTCTACTGCCTCAGCCTCCTGAGTAGCTGGGACTACAGGCATGAGCCACCATGCCTGGCTAATTTTTTCTATATATTTTTAGTTGTCCAGATAATTTCTTTCTATTTTTTTTTTTTTTTTTAGTAGAGACGGGGTCTCGCTCTTTCTCAGGCTGGTCTCAAACTCCTGAGCTCAAACAATCTGCCCGCCTCGGCCTCCCAGAGTGCTAGGATTACAGGCGTGAGCCACCGCGCCCGGCCTGTTTTTGTTTTTTAAAGCTAAAGTTCTCTTATATTCTCTTTAGAATAAGGCAGGGTATAAATAAATAAAATTATACATAACATTTGCCAATTTTGCTTTCCTGCTTTTTGCATAACACAGTAGTTTTTATTTTGGTCTTGGGTTGTGCACTCTTTAGAGGATCTTATTGAATTTGTAAATCTTTGCTCCAGAAAATAAAAATGCACATACACACCTATGATATTTTGCATTTGATTTTAGGGGAATTATGAGACTCCGGGAAACCATATACTAAAGTCATTTTTTATCCGGATTATATTATTTGGCAAATGTTTCTTCATAAGGTGGCCATATCCAATCACCTGAACTGTTGTCTTTATTTCTTTAAGGTATCTTTGCTAGTATCCCATTTTCAATAATGCTAATTTGTTATAGGTTTGTTCCTTTTTTGTTTGTTTATTAAATAGAGTCTTTTTCTGTCACCTAGGCTGGAGCGCAGTGGTGACATAATAGCTCAGTGCAGTCATGTGATTCTGTGTTTTAACCAATGAAAATGCTGAAAAGCTAAAGAGTTATAACAGAAGGTAATATCAATGTTTTTGGGAAAAAATTCTTAGTGAAAGAGGTAATAAATGTTCCTAGAGTAGTGTTTCTGTAATGCCATTTGTGGTATATAAATATTAGTGTTACTTAAACTATTATAAGACAGAATAGGAATTTAAATTAAAGGATGTCATACAATTATCAAAAAATAGCTGAATATTTCTTAAACTGTGTTGATGGCACAAAGGAAATAACAATAATGAAGGAAAAATGTTTGATTCACACCTCTATGTAACTTGAGTGATATCTGTTCAAAACATATACAAAATACAGTTTGTAAGTATTTTCACTGCAAATTTATTTTAGAAGTAATCACATCCTCTGTCACCAGTATTACGTTTTAATAGAAGTTTTGTATTGAAATGAGCAAAAATGTGCAAGAATGGTACTTCTGATTAGAGTGAGATAATTTTATGACAAACAGTAGCCATGCAATTTTATAAGTAATTGAGTATTCTGGTTGAGTGAAGTAAAAGCATGGAATGGTTTATGGTGAGTGTTTCATGTTTGGTACCATTTTATCTTCTGATTGTGTGTGATTTTTAAGGGAATCTTTTTGTCTAGATAACTTCTTTTAAAGACATAAAATTTTAGTCCTTAGGAAGCTAATGTCTTGCTAGATTATAGTATGTATAATCCAACTAAAATTTAATTAGTTGAAAGGAAATAAGTTAAATTTAAGAAGGCAGTATGGTTTGAATTAAGAGCTCCTTCTCTACCTTTTCCTATTGCCTGAGTATCACCTTGATACATAGTCTACCTTTTGATATCTAAAGTAGTAGTTCTTAAACTTTAGCACACAAATCATCTGAAAGTACTTATTAAAACAGATATTTCAGGGCTGCAACCCCTGAGATTCTGATTCAGTAAGTCAGAGGTGGGGCCAGGAATTGGCATTTTAAACGAGCACCACAGAGTATCTTGATATGGGTGGATTACATTTTGAGAAACACTCTTCTAAGCAAAATACAACAGCGGGGTCAGAAGTTTAAAAATTGTTCACTTTGAATTCTAATATTTTAGTAGGTATACAATTAATACGTATAATGCTTTTTGGGAAGCATTATAAAAGGTTCCATTAGCATTACTGTTATTTTGTGAATTTAAGGTAGTTTTCATTAAGTTAGGTAGCTACAGTTTGCTAGCATTTTGTTGCTTGTGAGAAGTAATAGTTGGAAAAAACTCGGTAGCAAAAGAGAAGGAAAAGGTTTTTTTTAAGAATTGGGAGGAAAACCATTAAAATGTAGAGTATATAAATTTGATTTTTTACTTTACAACTTAAGGCATTAGCAATATTTGGAGTAAAATATGTATTTTGATTCTTCTCTACCCATCAATATATAATATACCCAATCAGTATACCCAGTATATAGTATATGACATATGGGATTGTGTGTAATGCTGGCTGATTGAATATATATGTATCTCAAATGTCACTGCAGTCCCAAATGCATTTCTCACTCCTATAGTCTACATTTTATATGGTCAGAGCTCTCATTTGTTAGCATTAACATTTTAAAACTTTATATTAAATTAAAAATTTTAAATTTTGCATCTATTTTGAGTATTATATGTCTACAGCTGTCAGATGAGAAAGCAGTTTCCCCATAACCTTATCATCCTTGCTTGCCGCTTTTTTTTTCATCCTGAAAAATTGGTAGATGTACTTTGGTAGTCTGCCTTGCTTAATACCTCTCAGAAAAATATGACATATCACTTTCATGGAAGCAGGATGAGGAAAATGACCTCACTCCCAGACAGACTCAGCCCTCTTCTTTAATCTTACTTGATGCTTCAGAGTTTGATAGTAGCAGGGAGTTGATATTGGTGGCAGTGACAGGAATGACAGCACTTTTTACCACTTGCTGGTGGAAGTACAAAGCTGTCATGCTTGAAAGCCAGGGATACAGCTGTGGAGGCCTATAAAAAATGTGTGAATAGAATGGTAGAGATAGTTAGGATTATTTTCATGTGTTATTTTATCATGAGCAAAGGGAGAAATGTTATTGTGATTAACTTTGCTCAGCTCTTTTTCTTCTGAAATAATGAATATTCCTTAAAAGGTAATGGCCCTTTGTATTAGTGATACACCCAATTTTCCATTTATTTCTACATTTTAACACCACTCTGTTTCAAACGTCTATGAATTACTGTAATATTCTAATTATTCTATTTCTTTTGATGCATATATATGTTGTTATATTTCTAATAAGTCCAGTCTGTCAACTGGGATGTCTTTTTATTGCTTGTAATGCTTTTTAGAAAAAGTCTTCAAATCAGTTTTCTTCTGTGAACTCTAATGTACAAATTGTGTTCTATTTGTATTTCTCTAGGAGCTGAGCATCTCCAAGTGTTTTAGTTCTTTTTCCAGTCTTATCTGGGTTCTATTACCTCATTTTTCTCTTTTATGATATTACCTGAGCTGATTTTATCGCTCACATGTATTATGGGTCAACTCATGTTTACCTTTCTTGGAGTTCCCTGCAGTCCTTGAAGGGGCTTACATTTAGGAGTACATATTACCACTCATCTCTGAGATGTAAAAAAAATAATCTCTAGAAGTTTCCCTTAGGTTTCTTATTTCTCATCTTATTTAGTGGAAGAGAAGAAAAGAAATACTTTATTTTATGGTTTTCCCCTTGCTCCTTGCCTCCATTCAGAAAAATAACCTGCTTCAGTTGCCATGTTACTTTTCTTACATTTTTCCAAGGTGATTTTGAATATAGTTTGAAGCTACTTAGTTACAATAGAAAAAGGTTTAATTACTTCCTCTTTTATTAATATTATCTTTTAGAAATATTGCTATGTGTTTTTAAATTTTTAACTTAAAATTATTTTGTGTAGCTATTGACAAGGAATGAGGGAAACATGTATGTAATGAGTTGGATAGATGTTTGTAATAAGTTAATAGGGGAAAAAAGCAAAGGATGATATTTTTATTTTTCACTTCATGTATATTGGTATTTTTCATTATGTGTTTATAATTTATAATTAAAAAATTACTAACAATGTATTTAATGGTAAAATGGAATAAACCCATTTCAAAATATATGAAGAAGATTATTTCAAACATCAATTTAAAATTTTCATTTCGAATACCTTCTAATAACTAGAACATTCTTGAATAATGTTATTTATTTTACTTTATTGAATTTTCTGCTTTGCCAAAAATTTTGTTTTTGCCCTCGTTATCCATGTATTTTATGCAAAGCATAATTAAATATTAAATAGTTCTTTGATCATTGAGGAAAATCTAGTTTCTTATGGTCCTCCTTGTGTTCATTATATTTAATTCTTCAATCTCTTACACCAGTTGTCTTTCTAGTCAGTTGTCAAGCCCTCGATTCTGCCTTCACATGGCTTGTCACATCTATACACTCCTTTGCAGAGCTATTGCCATCGTTTTTTGCCAGGCTTTTCAGTACCTATCAAGGTGATGGCAGTAGCTTCCCATCTTCTGCATCTTACCCATTCAATTCTGTCTCCATATTCCTGTTATTAATTTTTTTTTTGATGCTCATTTCTCATCTTGTATTCCCCCATTCCAGATATCTGTGCTAGCATTTAAGGCCTTCTATCTTATGACCCTAATTTAACTTTCTAGATAACTCCTCACTACTGTATTACTTTCCTTTCAAGGAACAATTTGCTCTTTTAGAATATACTGCAGTAGCTTTCCTCAACAATGCTTTCGTTTGTACTGTTCCTAAATTCAACATAATCCCTTCCTTCATTGTCTATTAAGAACTTTACTCTTCTTTTATAGCATGTCTATTAAGAACTTTACCTTTCTTTTATAGCATGTCTACTAAGAACTTTACCTTTCTTTTATAGCATGTCTATTAAGAACTTTACTCTTCTTTTATAACATTTACCGCGTCTGCCTCTGTTTTTAGGTATTGCTGTATTTTTTTGGTACCTGGATTCTAGATTTTAAGCTCTCGAGGGTAATGATTCTATTTCATATAATTCAAAGTATCTACCATAGTGCCTCTGTACTGTATGATTTCAATTGCTAATTGAAGTATAAAGCTTACTTAATTGTATAATCATAAAATGCAACAAAACATTGACTTCGGAAAGTAGCCTCGAAATACTATGTGGAATAAAGCTATACTAAGAGCCTGTTTTCTTTTATAATTTTAGATTTTTTTTAATGTTTAAGTCTAATCTCAGTTAAATAAGGAGTCTGATTTTTAATTTCCAGAGAACTGAGATTTTGCTACATAGTGTTACCCCTTTAGCTGTAAGAGATACATTCTAAGACCCCAGTGGATGCCTGTAGCCATGGATAATATGTCATGTAGTATGTTTTTTCTTATACATGTAAACCTATGATAAAGTTTAAGTTAAAATTAGGCACAGTAAGAAATTAACAACAATAATAAAATAGAACAATTATCAACAAATTTAAATAGAACCATTTAAAACTCATGAATTGTTTATTTCTGGAATTTTCCATTTAATATTTTTGGACTGTGGTTGACCGTGGGTAACTGAAACCGCAGAAAGCAAAACCATGGATAAGGGGAGACTACTGTAATTTTATTTAGGAGATGAAAAAATAGACCACATATCTAAAAATTGACTTAGCATGGGTGAAAAATATAGATTTATTATGAATGGCATTTTTAAAAGAGCATAATTATAAATAATTCAGTCTCCATAATAGGTTTGAATATCTATTGGGTAATAGTAGAATAATAACCTCCTAAATTAACAACAACAACAAAAATCTAAAAAAGCAAATAAAATTTTCATATCTTGTTGAGCTCATCTTTGGTTGGTTTTAAAAATAGTTCTTATTTCTATTGTTTTGAAGACTTGACACAATTAACTATATACTAATTGATATGTATGTCTGTGATTTATAGCATATGGATAGAAAAATACAGTTTTAAGAAAGATCCCATATTGAGTTTACTATTGTCTCTTTTGCTTTTGCATTTTTTGATTTTCATTCTAACAAGAAAAACTAGCATTAATATTTTTTTAAAGCAAAATTATTTGAAATAAAGTGAAAAGTTTGCACATTGGAGTGGAGCCCATCATTAAGAAAATAAAAATATTTCCTCTTTTCACAGAACAAACATTAAATTAAAAAAATTGTTTAAGCTTCTCATTCTTAAGCTGAGGTCAGTAGTTACAAGTATGTTTGTGACTCTTTGAAAGCTGAATTTTTAACACATAAATATTGGTTTACATATTACATGCTATTTAGCACATTAAAAAGCTAATAGAAGCTAATAAGAAGCTAATAGTAGGTATGAATTTTCTTTGTTATAAATCAGTTGGTGCCCTTTGTATACCTGAAAGATCATTACAGATGAGCAAAAATGCTTGTTAAATGTGTGCTCCAATGTCAAGTATGGAAATAATAGCAGTTTGAAGGGCAATGTTATATAATATTGACATTTATTTCTTATTTTGTTTAATTTCTTATTACAGAGGACAAGAAAGCATGAAAGCAGTTTAGGCAAATGTATTAGAAATCCCTGTTTTTATACTGAGTGAGGTCTTTGGCATGCTTATAAACCTAAAGACTAAAAATATTTAAAACATAAAGTTTTTTTTTTAAATATGAAACCTCTAAAAATAGTCTAATTTTTATTAATATTATAAAACTAGATATTAAAATTTTAATATATGCTTGGGAGTCCAAGCACAAAATTTATTTTGAAGTTTTTTAATGAATATGTTTAAATGATATATTGCTGTGCCAGATATATTTATCAAATGAAAATTTTCTTGATACGTTTATACACGAAGTGTTAATTTCTCTTCGGGGTTTCAAAACATATGTCTTACTTATGCTACATTTTATCAAATTGAAGCATTTTTTTATTTCTATAAAACAGTAGAAAATAAGGCAGAAGGAAACTGGGTCTTTACCAAGATTTGACAATAAGTTAACATCCTTATCAGCAGTAAATCACTACTTAATTTGCCACGTAACCTCAGTTTGTTCAAGCTATTGCATGGTGTTCGTTTCTCCATAGATTTAGAGTATTTAGTAAACTAGATTGAATCTCTTTTATTTATGTAAAAATCATATATATCATTGAATTGTTGGATATAATTTTTTTATTGAAAAATGAGTTGCCACTTGGTTTAGTGAATACAGTGTTAAAAAATAGAGTAAAAGCTGTCCAGCTAACCAGTTATAATGTAGTATTTGCCTACTTTAAGTAACTTATTGCTAATTTTCTGACCCAATGATATTAGTACTCATTGATAGAATATTACATTATAATAATTGGAAAATAATTTGTTTGGTATGAGATCTCAGTCCTTATAATCTATAGTTAGGGTTGGTAATTTCATAGTTTTTCAAGATGAATTCAGGATTAGAAACAAAGATGCTTAAATTAAGTGGTGGTAGGGTAGAAAAAATGACAAGATTTATTGTTGCTTTAATGATTTTCAGAGTGGAAATAGAACTACTATATTTTCAAATACTTGGGAGCTATGATTGCGTAGGAACATCGTGTAAATTGTATTACTCTAAAGTGCTATGTATCTAAAATTAGAAAAGTTGGCTTTGTTAGGCTTTTCTACAATGATATAAATAAAGTCTCTCTTTTCTTTTCCCCCTCCTGGTATTCAGATTTGGATAGTTAACTTCTGTTATACAAAAGGCTCAATTGAATAAAGTTCAGAAATTGGTTTATTTTAATGTACTGGTTTTTTGCCAGTGCATTATATTAATCCAGAGCATTTGGCTTAGACTCAAGCAAAGTGAGGAAGGAAGAAAGAGGCTGGTACTTTAGTATTATTCCTTCCCTTTATTGTAGGTTCATTTGTATATTATTTGATCTTAGAAAAATCAATATTTTTTTCATAGTAAACTTGAATTTTAAAGTTTCCCTATCTTGGTGTACGTATACAGGATTGTTTTTTGGCTCATGGATTTTAAAATCCTGTTAAACACTATGATTTTCTACATTCAAAAGAAAAAATAAAGTTTTATATATAGTTCATTATTTTTGATATGTCAAATATAACATTAACTGTAGTATACCAGGAAACATAATATAGTGGTACAGAAAATCCTGGATTGTTTTGATTGTTTTGAGTCCATAATTTTGGCTTTTATGTTAAAATGCTATTCAGTTATTAACCATACAAATATATCTGTAGTTTGTGGCTTAGAAACAGTATACTTTATAAAAAAAAAAGAAAACAAGGATACCTATGTCAGTTACATTTTAAAGTTATACACTGTTTTAAGGCTATGTATTTATTCTTTAGAAAATATGACTTACATGAATATCTTCTGATGGACATAATATTGACAAAATATACACATGATATTACTTTAACAAACTGCCATGCAACAAATACATTAAGTAATGAAGAAATTGAATATATATGACTTAATCTAATTGACATTCACATTGAAAATTTACAACATAACCAATACTTAAATTTTTTTCTTATATTTGGCAGTAATTTCATTTTTTTACAAGTTAAATTTAAAACTCATCTGAATGTGGATTTGGTGAAACTTAAACTTTTCCCTAGTCTGTGACAACTTGTGGTACCAAACATTTCTCTCTTATTTCACTATCTTCAAAGGTAATTTTTTTGTTTCTTTTAGGATCTATCCAAGAGTTGTGTATTACAGCATTATTAGGCATGGGGTCAGCTTCCACTATAGAAACAACTCGCTTTTTCATTTTACTTTTCAAGACCTTTTGAAACTTTTGTCTAGTGAATGCATATAAGAGAGGGTGAAATATAGTTGTTCCATAAGCCATGACTAGAAAACACAATCTTAATTTTACTAAAAGGTCACTTGGGCCTAAACATAAAATGGTGGTATTTAAAACAGAAATTGGTGTCCAGCAGAGAAGAAATGTAGAAATAATCAATAAAGACATTCTGAAGACTCTTTTTTGTCTTTCTCGTCGTTCACGGTGTCGTTTCACAGCTCGCCGGAGGGCAATTATTACAGAAACTGAAGTTCTTACACCAAAGACTACATTTCTCCCACCACTGCTTTGTGACATGTCTGTAGTCTCATGTTGTGTGGTTAGAGAAATTGTCTTTTTCTTTCTTGTTTTCTTCTTCTGCCCCGTTGAAAATCTTGTGCCTATTCGAATATTGAGAGCCTGAAGTATTTTGGTATATGTGATTAACATTACTATAACGGTGAAAAAGAATATTGGAATCTGTACTAGCAGGTGATAATACATTCCCAGTTCAGTGTAGTATTCATTTGTACTGACACATAAAAGTGTCCTGTTTTCCCATGTATTTCCACTTTGAAGACTGAAAAAATTCACCTCAATAAAGGGAATCAGGAAAGAGAAAAAAGAAAAAATCCAAATGGATGTCATTAACATTACAGCTCTGCCCATTGTCAGAATTCGATTTGCAGGTTTAACAGAGATGTCATATCTGTCCAAAGTGATAGCAAAAACGTTGATTGCTGTTGAGACACTTGCAAAAGATACACAAGCCTCATGGAAACAGCATATGAGAGCAGTGTTACTCTCCAGTGAAAGCAGAAGGATAACTATAGTTAGAGGAATACATCCCACACAAATTATTACATCAAGTACATGAAGATTCATTGTAATAATGTTACTGACAGAGTTGATTAAGTTGGATTTCATGCAGTAAAGTACCAATACGGTGAGGTTGCTGCCAAGTCCCAACACAATTTCTAGCATAAGAAATCCGGTGAGAGACACTTGAAAGCTTAATGGATATGATAGTGGCTGGTACATATTGGTGTTGATGTCATCAATGTCATCTCGCACTGTAATGTTAGATTCAGACTGCATGTTGATTTCCAGAACGGGAGAAAAACACATTCTTTTGGAGCAGTTGGTTTTTTCCCTAGAAAGTGAAATAGAATAAACTATTTGATATTTGGCAATTTAAATGACGTATAAAACAGGTGTTCCTCGTTAAAAATCTTTTTTTATTGTATACTGAGTTTAATTTTTAATTTGTAAACTATTAATGGAAAATATGGAATTAAGAAACATCCAGGTTGCATTGTTTTGATGTAAATGAAAACTGTGTTATCCTTTTGAAGAAATAACTATATGGAAAATTTCCCCTGGAGTGTAAAATTATTTAATATACTAAAGGGTGTTCCTCATTTGGGTTTTTAAGCTCATTATTTGAGATAAAGTATATTTTTGTATAATAAAACTAGCCAGTATACAAAACTAATTTTAACCCAGTGTTTTAAAATTTCATTAAAAATATGATTAGGTAAGAAATAAATGGTATTTTAATGTGCTCTAGCACAGTGATTATAGGTGTAATTATTCCCATGAGATTTTAAATGAACAGGACAAGTGTTCATTGAAAATGATAAATGATACAGAGTACTGGTTCAAAATTGAATTTCATATTCAGAAGTCTACAATGTGCTTGGGGATTTTTGGAGTTATTTCCCACAGAAATAGACAAATGCTAAGTATTTCATATATCACAGTTAAAATGCTCACTGAACTTTACAATTGGCAAACTTATAAAAATTAGAAGAAAAGGAACTTTATGCTAAAGTAGAAAATCACAAAGCTTGGTAAAAGAGCACTAATCACTTCTGTGAATGATTTATTTTGTGACCACACCCTCTTGTATCTTGTGGAAGGAGAAAATTGAAATTAAATATCATATTAAGAAATAGCCATTTTAAAAGTAGTATAAAATAATATATCAGTTGATTTTATTTATTTAAACTGAGCCTTTAAAGTAAAAGATGAAATTTTTAGAGAAAAGGAGTATGTGAAGCCCATTTTTTGAGGAAGCTTTTAAAGTTACATATTACTTGTGAAACCTTTTGTATACATCACGCAGTGTGTAATTTTGAAGAAAATTTAAAAAAAACTCTTACTAATTCATGCAAATCTATATTTTAATTTATAGGGTTTTAGAGTAATTTATAAAAATAATGTCTGATGTTCTGGGCTATATTGTCAGTAATCAATATATTCAGTTTAAAATATGAAATCATACAACCAACTATATTTCACATTTCAAGTACAGCATTTCAACTGCAAAACCATATTCAAACATACATTATAAAAATTAATCTTTAAAATTCATGTTAACCTTTACTTGATGTTACCTTTGACAAGTTTTAGAATACAATTTTATTTATGCATATTATTTTTGGGGTAGTATTTCAGAAACATAAATGATAATATTATTTCTTTTGAGTTGATATAAAGTATTACTAGAGAAATATTTGAGTAAATGAAGGTCTTAGGTAAAATTGAAATCCTATAAAAATGGAAAATTTTGAGTGTGCCAAATTTTCTCAACTGACAGATTGAACATTAGATCTTTGTCACATTGGCCTAGATTTATACTTAAATAAACCGGAGATGTCAAGTTAGATGATCATTAAGAAAAATGCATCTCCTCTAGAGCATGATTCTATTCTTGTGTAAATGTTAAACAGTGTGGTGGGTGCATGCATCTTCTGACCTACCTGTTTGCTGTTGCCTTATGGGCCTTTTGTCTCACTATGGCAGTTTTTCACAAATTGATACATGATGTCATTCACAGATTTTGACATGACTTTTTACCTGACAACAGTGAAGTAGCTGTGTTTTATTTCATGTCTTGTAGGAATTCTCTCATTTTCTCTCCAATACTTCAACTGCATGAATTATGAGATTTAGTTGGCTGATGGATTTCTAAAAACAGTACATATTTGTGTTTGTTTTGCCTTAAAAAGTCACGACCAAGAGAAACTTCCTCAAATGATAGGAATTATGTTTCCCTTTGAGGGAGTATGTGATAGTCTCTTTATTTTCCAGAATATGTGAAAACAAAAAAGGAAACATAAGGTTTCTAACTTCTAAAATGTATTTAGACATCCTTTTGTTACAATTATAAATCTGTTTCTATAGCAGTCCTTATTATTTTGAAATGATTTCTTGATCACATAACTTGCTTTATATTATAAATCCAGTCCATGTTCTTTTGATAAAAACCATCTGCCACTTAATTTGGTTTGTTTTCCTTAGAAGAGGATACATAATTGGTCATAAAACTCAGATGGAAAAATCCATTAGTCCACATCAATTGATATGCATATCTGAATATCTAGTGCAGAAAACACTTGTTAAAGCTTCATTTTGCTTGCTGGCAAAGTATGTCATTTTCCTTTTGGAAATTCATGTTTCATTATTTCTTCAAGAATCAGTAGCTTCCACAATTATGTTAAAGTATGAACAACTTCTTTAAAAATGCTCACCATTTTGTTTTTTCGGCTTTTATGGTTGTGTTATTTTTCTTTCTGTGGTGATTTTATGTAGTATCTTCTTAGGATGCTGTCCATTTGTTATATTCCAACAGTAATGTAGACCTTTTCCCTGGTTTTAACTCCTTAATGTCTTAAAATCGTGTAATACAGGAATATCTTGCAGTTCGTGGTTCAGACAGCTAGGGAGATGCTCAGTCAATTTCATTCTTCATATTATCGGTTGTAAATACTGAATTAGCTGCTGTGGACCCTTATGAAAAGAAAAAAAAATGGTCAAGAAGTAGGGTTTTTAGTAATTTCCAATTAATTGAAAGTTACCTCAGTTTTGTTTATTTTAAAACCAAACAATATTTGTTATTAAAATAAGCTGTATTACTAGAGCCACAGCTATTTGCACAAAATGAAGAGTTTCTTTATATAAAAGATTCTTTTCCTAATAAAGATTGTATATATTATTTAAAAATTGAGTTGACGTTTCAAATGTAACTGAGTGAAAAGCTGTATTTTTTAAACTAATTTCTGCTCTCATCTTAGAAGCTAACCTGTATTTTTAGAGATTATGAACAGTTAGCATACATTAAACATATTGTCATTCCCTCTTTGTAATAAATTGAACATCTCTTGCTGTAAAAATATTGTAGTTTGCTTAATTATTAACACATGGTTTGAATTTTAACTCATTAAAACAGATTCCATGATAAGATACTATAAATTTCCATTGATGAATTATGTAGTTGAAATGTAAAAGGTAATACGAAAATGTAACTGCAAATTAAATATCTTCAATAAATATCCCCAATAATAATTAACATAAAATTAAGTAATAAATAACAGCTGAAACAGCTGAATAGCAAACCTGGTTCTTTTAAGAAGTACAAGCATTTTTTGAACATCCAAGTAAAACTGTACTGATTACATTAAGAATATTTAGTATGTCTGAAGTGACTTAAAAGCTGATGTCTTCGTAATGAATTAACAAAGAATATCTTCTGTATTTAACAATGCATCCTAAAAAATTTCATTTAAATTATATCTTAAAAGAAATAGATCTAAAAATACATGTTTAGCAATAAGTAGAATTAAACAAACTCTTAAAATTTAGGCTGAAAATTTTCAAAGTAATTTTACCCCACTATGCCGGTTCAAAAGCAGCCGTATACTATAATAAGGAACACATCTTACCTCTGCTAAAGATTTGATAAATTCTTGATGTAGTTGAAGCATTTCCAGTTTTGATTGATTCATTTTGTTCACTTGTTAGTAGAGGACTGGGGGAAGAGGGTCATAAACATCTCTTCGAAAATGACCTTAATGAAAATATGTGTCTGTACTGTGCCATTGTTTCAGCAGTACTGCTAATGTATGGAACATGTAGTGCTGCTTAGAGGCTGCTGCAGTCTCTCACTCTTCCTACTGTGGAATCAATAAGCATCTGAAAATACATAATGAAAGTAATTTAACATACTGAAGGCTTCTCGTCTCTAGAGACAACATTTAGATTCAGTCTTTCCAAAAAGGAACGGCACTGCTTTTCAGAGGAAAGCCTGTTCTGGGCAGCTTTTGCAGAATGACAGCCTACCTTGTCGCTTCTCTCCACTGCAGAGAGATGCAGTGCATTCACTAATTTTGATTGGTCAGTTGTATTGGGCTTAAACTGTGCTTCGTATGTATAGCAGGGATTTCCCCCCCCCCCCCACTGTTTTATATAAGGATGCTTTTTAAAAAAAGACTCAATTTATAAGTGGTTGTATGTTTTTCTTAAATAGAATATGTTTAAATTAGTATTTTAAAAATGTATGTTCTATTCTGGTTTGTTGGTCACTTATGCCAAACATTAAAAATTTCAGGGAGGTAGGGGAGCAAGAAAGACTTACATAGTAAAAAGCATATATTCTTTTTAAAGCCTTGATAATCGCACTTGAGAACATTTTAGTCTATGTATGTTTTTGGTTGAGAGTCTTTGTTCTACAAATAGAAACCCACTGCATCTTTACTGTGAGCCACATTGAATTTCAACTAGTTTGTTTGTATTCAAGTCATCTTCTCTGTGTATTCCAAATTGTTGTGAACATCTCAAGGTGTTAAACATTGTCATGACTTAAGTACTCATTCATTCGGGTATTCATTCATTCAAAATATTAATCAAATTGATCTAAGGTGATTATACCCTAAAATATATATATTTTAAAATTTCATTTTAAAATGATAGCATAGTCTCAGGGTTAAAACTTTAATCATTTGCATTACATTTGGAGAGTACTACTTTGTCTTCTCCTTTGGTAACCCTTTCATTTGGTAGGTATATACTGATCATTTGCCATAATATTTTACTTCAATTGGCTAGTTCTGTTTTTGACCTGGGCACATTTCTGAGTGGATTGCTACTTCTTAAATATTATATTAAATATGTAGCTGCATGCTAATGTTCTTAGTAAATATATGTGGTAAAGGAAAAAGTAAGTTACATGTCTATAAGTTGTAAAGCTAAATTATTTTAAGATATACTTTCAAAATAAAAACAATGGTTTAAATAATGAATCTAAAATATTTTAGCCTTCAATTTTCTATTAATTTTAGTTACCTATAAATAAGTTTGTACTAATAGTGAGGATAATTTTTTTGGGGGGGCTTAAGTATATAAAGTGGCTGGATTCTATATCTCTTGACAAAATGGAAGATATTGCAGATGGCTGAATTATTAGAATATTAATCATCATATATCTCCATTATGTTAGGACTGTTAATCTTCATTGTTCCAAATGTATGTTAGGTTTTTTATTTATAATTGGAATTATTCTCTTATAATTTTGAAAAGCAATATGCATTTTTATAATCTTCCACTGGTAGTATTTAAGCTTTATAGGGGAATGGCTAACTAGTGTGTGAGTTTTTAATTGCGTTTCTATAGAAATTGAGAGAAATGTGGAAAATTTCGTTGTGAATTTCTAAAATATTGTGCACAGCTTTGGGTGGCAAGGCTTTGATAATACTAAAACTGAAAATGTTACGCTATTTTTATGCATTTCGAAAGTTGGGGAAAAAGAATATTGTTAGAATGATAGCCGTGTTAAAAGATGGCTGACACACACACACACACACACACACACACACACACACACACACAATGTTATTTTAAGCTTAAAACTAAAACCCAGGAAAACATGTTAGCATCAGTTGAAACTTGAGGTGGGGATGAGGAAATTATTAACATAGTGGAAATATATATAGTGTTTTTCTGCCAAAAAGTTCAAGTATTTGCTTATGTTTATCATCAAAATAGCCCCATATAGTAGAGGGAACCAAGGCACAGAGAAATTTACTGACTTCAAAAAGTCTAAGTAGATTAGCAGCAGAGTCAGTGTTAGAATTCTGCAAACCCCACCCTACTATGTAGTTGGCGCTCTCTCTTTGTAAATGAAGGTACTTGAGACGTAGAATTGGATGATATGGGTTTTGTTGCATCTTATTAGTATGCAACTTTTGACAAGTGAAGCTTTTTTTGGGTCACGGTATAGCTTTGATTCTTTTTGTTGAAGTGTATTTCTGTGCTTTGTTTAACTCGTCGTGAGACAACATTTCCAAGTTCTATTCAGATTATTTTACAAAAACAAAATCTGGGGGTCTCTGTAAGCAGTAATGGTAACAAAAAAAGCTCAAGTATGGACATTGCTCTTTATTTTCTGTACAAGTGACTTGCTAAGGATATGTAAAATATCACAAACAGCAATTTGTTGTATACAATGCTTAGTTACAATATTATTTCTTTTTAAAAACCACAAATTGGTGATTACAAGGTTCTCTGAAATCTTAACAGGGTAGTCCTAAATTCCCCTGTTTTTAACAAATATGCAAATATCTAAACCACTGGATTTAGAATCAGATTATATTATTTTCATGAAATAAATTAATACCAAATTACATATATCAGAATTTACAAAGATTCTTGTTTCCATAGTAACACAGATTTTCACACTTGTGCATTTAATATATTTTGTATTCATATAGGATACTAATTTTGGAAAATGCTACCATTGGTGATTTAAAACTAAATTTTATGTTATAAAATAATCTTATATGTTAAATTTTTATTTAATAATCTGGGAAAGCAGTTTGGCTTTTCTGACAACTAACCAATAGATATGAATCTAACCCCAAAATACAGCTTACTTAAAATCCTTTTTCAAAAGTTGTGATTTTCTTTTGAGCTACAAATATTTTGATTACATATCTGTTTTAGTTCCTAAAATTCCTGATATGTGGAGTCTTTGATTTTTAGTTTTTATGTGTTCGTCGTCTTAAGTTTAGACAACTGTGACTGTGAGAGAGTAATTTATTGTTATATTTACATTGCACTATTCATATCAAATCATTCTTACCCTGCTTGTGGTTACTTACCTCTCATGGTATATTTTTGATGATTCTCTTGAGTTTGTAAGTAACAAAGTCAACTAATATTGGAATTAACCATAACTGAAGGTGCTTTGAAACAGTTTGCAAAGTATATATGCAAAAGCAGTTTCTAATTGCTGAAAATTATTTTTTAAACTATATTGCTTCAAGAGTGCTTTTTCAACAGATACTTAACATAGTAAACTCTGAAGTCTTTCTGATACTGGAGACCATGGAACAAAGGATTATTTCGATTTAAAGCCAATTCAGAAATTTGATTTGGCTTCTCAACTTTAATTTCTTTCAGCAAATGTTTTATTAGCAAAATAGAAATGGACCATCTGCTGAAAGCTCCATCAAGTGGGGAGTAGCCAAGGTAGTAGAGAGTCAACAACATTGGTGATTCATTTTCTATGAGAGAATAATTAAAAACTGATTATATTGGATAAAGCACATGCATCAGAATGGCATAAACTTAACAGATAGAAAATTCCACAAGCCATTCTTCCCCATCCTTATCTACCTCATCTAAGTTTGGCATTTAAAATTTTTCAATTTATAAATACATAGTGTGAAAAATCACTACGTATTTATAGGTCATTTGCCAGCATCACATACATTATAAAATACATAGCATTTTTTACATTTTCTCATCCAAACCCAGACTTTGGACCCTGTGACTGTTACTACAGTTTAACCTCTCTCTGTTCTGCTACTGTGGACTTGTCTACTTTGGAGCCTTTTCCAAATTATTATCTCCACCCCAGTTCTCTGGCTGACTGTTTAGGCTCTTTTTTGTATTCTTAAACATGGATTTTGTTGATTTTTTTCTTACATTTTAATCAAAGAAGTACACAAATAGCCATTTTTGTGCTTCCACCCCTGCCATTGGTTTCTCTTTTCTGTTGCTTCCTTTTCTTTGTATACTTCTCCCTCTCTCAGTTACTATGCAGAATCAAATTCATTTTGTGTCCTGAGGCCAAGTCAGTTTTATCAACTAGATTATATATTTAACAAAGCTACATCAAGTCCCCTTTTTTGTGTTATTATGAGTCTTATGCTCTCATGGAAGACATAGCTGAATGGCTGCCTATGATTTAGTGGTCTATTATTGATACTAGTTAGGTACATAATGCTTTTGTAAGAAGGCTGCCAATCTTTATGTGTAGGGCCAGAGAATAGTAGCGTTCTATAGACAGTAGTTCCACTGTAGACTAAGTAACATCCACTATGGTAATTGGTTCATCCATTTGGGAAAATGAATGCATGTTAAGAGTTTACTAGTAATCTTAGAGATTATGATCACTGGTGACTTTCAGCTAGATATATTCAACAATATATCTCCAGTTATTGCTACCTTCTAGTCTCCATTTAGGGTTATAATATCTAAAAAAAGTTCTGTTATTTTGGTTGGTATTGCAGACAATCTTTACATCAATTTGGGGAGAACTGACATCTTAACAATATTGAGTCTTCTAACTTATGGACACAGTATCTCTATTATTTTTAGGGCTTTATTGATTTATCAGTATCTTTTGGTTTTTAGCCTGTAGATCCTGCACATATTTTGTTAGATTTGTATTTAATTATTTCATTTCTTTAGTGCTATTGAAGTGACACCTTATTTTTTTAAAAAATTCCAATTGTTTATTGTTAATACGTATAAATATGATTGGTTTTTGTATATTGAATTTTTATACTGCAAATTTACTAAACTCATATATTAGTGTTGGGAACTTTTTTTGTGAATTCCATGGTATTTTCTATGTAGACAACGTTGTTTTCAAGTAGAGATAGTTGAGTTCTTCCTAAAACATGTGTGACTTATTTATTTCCTTGCCTTCTTATATTGCCCAGGACCTCTGATATTAGGTTGCATAGTAGTGTGCTGGGAGAAGCCATCCACCAGAAGCCCTGAGCATCCCTGAATGTTCTTGCTGGGTCTGCCAAAAATGCAAAGCCCTGAATGCTCTTTACCTGGTCCATTTATCAGGGTTGTATTTTTAACTAGCAACCTCAAGGGATGAAGTAACGACACCAGACAAAGAACTTAAAGCAGACTTGCTTTTGCTTGTTATAAGAATGGCGTATTTCCCAAGCTCAGTGTTCTTCATCTGTGATGGAAACCCACAGTATACAGAGCATCCACGTAGGTCCCTCTGCCAGGGGCACTTGGAGGGGCAAGGTATACTGTCAGTGACATGATGCTCATACTGCTTGTTGTATCATGGGTAATAAAGTCCTTTGTCTCTGACCCAGGCATATTATATGTTCTGCCAGCATCCATGAAATAGTAACAGGCAAGCATCATAGCTCATAAGTAGGGTAAAATCCTAGACCGTTAATAATTTTTTACACTTTTGGTGACAGAGATGTGATGTTGACAGGGATGTGGCTTCCTACAAGAGAAAGGACAGGGTTGTTGTGGACCAGTTTAGGTTGTGTGAGACCAGTAGCAAATGCTCTTGTTTAAGTGGTGGGATAGTAGAGAATAATGAATTTTTTGAGGCTGAGCAGTGACAGAATTAAATGAAGCTGCTCAAATGGTGCTTTGTTTCTTGCTCACTCTCTAGTCTGGAGGAGGAAAGAACTTTATTCTGTTAAGGAGGCCTCAGTGCTCTAAGGCAAAAGGCAGTATGGTTGTAGCTCCTGAATTAAGGGCTTTTCAGAGCTAAAATAAAAGGTGCGAGCAAGGAGGATGCAGAGCTTTGGGTAGACTAAATATATTGTAAGTTCATTTGTCAAGTCTGAGTGGGCAGCCACTTGAAATTGAATGTAAGTGCAAAGTCTTGCTTATTGGTACATAGCTGCCTCTTTCCCTCTGTGCTCTCTGATTCTTCTCTTTCCCTCTACTCTAACCTCAGCTGCTTAAGATAAATGCTAAGTATGATAGGAAGCCTCAGGAGGGAGAGGAATGCAAACTTTTCTAGCTCTGTTGACTAGAGATGCCCAAGTTACCCTCCTACGTAGTCATGTGGGGGAAAAGCTCAGTAGGTAGCAAGGGAAGCTGAAGGTACTGAGGGCTGTAGGGTGGAGCTGTAGCAGCATGCACAGGGGCAAATTAGAGAACCAGAGGCCTGGGTGCTTGCAGGAGCTTTGGGTATGCAAGGGAGGAAGTGACACCACCCTGGAGTGAGAAGCCAAAGGAAAAGAGAAGTCTTCCTACCACCATAGCCCTCCTCTGCAGGCTAGCCTCCCCCACTACCCTGTACTCCCCATGCTCCTGGTAAGGAAATAATGTAGTCTCCTGGCAGCTATGACTATAGTCCCTTTTAAGCATGTGTTAAATTCCTTGGTCTGTGTTCTTGCAGGGGAGAAAAACACTCAAATTCAAAAAAGCTAAAATGTAGGTTGAGCCTCTGGGCCTATTCAGTGTATTGTTGTTTTGGCTTCCTTTGCTAAATGTATAATTGGTATTGATAATTTTTATGTTCTTTTACTGTGAATGCTTATAGATCCAGAGGAGACTCTCCCATTCATGGGCTGCTGCATGTAGAGAGGTGATCCCCTGTCCCTTCCCCGGGTGATCCAGCAAAAAAAAAATAAGAATAAAAATACGTATCAGCCCAGGAGGAAAGAAAATCACAGCTTTTGGTTAAAGGCTTGGTGGCTGTTGGGGAACTCAGGCCATTTCACAGTACAGCAGTGCCACCTGCCTGACCCAGCTACCAAGTACACCTCTTTTGAAAAGGAGGATAGCTATTAGCCTAATGCTAAGTTCTAGTTAAAATGAAATACCTGGCTGGGCACAGTGGCTCATGCCTGTAATCCCAGCACTTTGAGAGGCCGAGGTGGGAGGATCACTTGAGCCTAAGAGTTCAAGACCAGCCTGAGCAACATAGTGAGACCCTGTCTCTACAAAAGATAAATTAGATGGGCATGGTGGCATGCGCCTGTAGTCTCAGCTACTTGGGAGGCTGAGGCAGGAGGATCACTTGAGCCCAGGAGTTCAAGGCTGCAGTGAGCTATGATCATACCACTGTACTCCAGCCTGGGTGACCACTGTCTCTTAAAAAAAAAGAAAAAAGACTTGACTTGACCGTAGATGTCTTGTGACTCTCTGGCCTGATGTCCCCATTTTGGGGTAGGTTAACTCAGACTTGATGGTTAATGAGGAAGGGCCCAGTAGACCTCATTGATCAAATGAAAATGGTGTGTTCAGAGATGCAGCTGGCCTGGCCTTACTGTGATTTTGTTTTTCTGAAGCAGTAAAGGTACCCTTTTTGGGGAAAAACTTACCTCTCACTTTGCTACCTGAAGTCACTGGCTCATTGGGGCCTTCAATTTATAGAAATTCTTGTAAATACTTGGGACTGTTTCACTGATGGTTCAGCCAAGTTAAAAGCTGATGCAGCTGTTAAGGGTCAGTGCCAGCTACAGAATACAGAGTGTGTAGGATCACTCCATCCTCATAGCTCTGACCTGTAGTTTCCTTGATTAACCTTGTTATATTTTTACTGACTCCTGGCCTGTTGCCAATAGCTTAACCTTCAGGTCTTCCCCATTAGAAGATTGACAGATTAAAAACATCTTTTTTTGGTACTGCAAACCATGAAAACAAATTACAGCTGCCAGACAGTCTGGCTCACTCAAGCCTGTACCGCCGAGATTGCCACCATCTCTATCTGGATTCATTATTGTATCAAATGTGGCAACACAGCCACTATAATAGACTGGGCAACCACTGTGTCTTGGGTTTTGGGAATGGGACTTCTCAGCGTCCCTCCCCTACTTCCACTTACAGGGTGAATTCCTTTTCCTCCTACAGGGCTTCAGGATTTTTCTTTTCTTTTTTTTTCCTTTCCTGTTTCCTTCTAGTTCTAAAGGGTTTTCAACAATGTCCAAAGAGTGACAGGGTCTATTACCCCTCCCTCAGTGGTTTAAGTCTCTCTATCCCATCCCATCATATTAAAGGTGGTAGAAAGAATCCAAGCTAGAATTCATGCATTTCTCTCAGTGGCTGCTGTTCTCCTCTCCCAAGCCTGCACCATGAGGATGCTCTCTCAGGCCTTTCACTGGGCACTCAGTATTTTTTTTTTTTTTTTTTTTTTTTTGGTGAACAGCTGGTGAGGTCTGTGGAAGAGAACCTGTGAATGGGTATGAATTCCGTTTGTGTCTGTGGACTCTATGGGTTCTGTATTTTCTCGCTGGCACACATTTAGCCTTTTTGCATTCATTAGCAATTTTAGCTGAATTATTTGTACTGGTGTCCAGTATTGTCTTTCCCAGGTCCTGAAGCGCTCATGTCCCATATGTCCTTCAAGGCATCTGTCTTTCATTAGAGTTTGGGTTGATTGATTGTCTTGTAACCTCAGTTCTAATGAGTTCAAGAAAAGTTTCTATTTGCAGATTATTTGTTTTTCCTTTGTTCTTTTTTGTTGTCAGAGTGTAAGCTATGTTCTTCCCGGTTTTCTACATCTCATGTGGAAGCCAAAAAATACCTGTTGGCATTTTGATTGGCATCACATTGAATCCATAGATCTGTTGGGGAATATTCATATTATTTATATTGAGTGTTCTGGTCTTTAAACATTGTATATCTCTCTCCATTTATTTAGGTTGTCTTTAATTTTTCTCAGCAATATTTTGTATTTTTCAGTGCAGAGGTTTTGCACATGTTGTGTCAAGCTGGACAATGCAGGACTCATAACATTTTTGATACTATTATAAATAATATTTTAAAATTTTGATTTTATATAAAGAAATATGATTGAATTTTGTATATTGAACTTAAACCTTATGATCTTGTGAAGCTCATTTATTCTCTTTTTCTTGATTGTTTATCATCTTCTTACAGAATTATATTTGAATGAATAGAGGTTTATGTCATCCTTTTTAATCTAAATATCTTTTTTGGTCTTGCCTTGTTCCCATAGTGAAGATCACAAGTACTGTGTTGAGTAGAAATGGTGAGAGCAGATATAATTGCTTTTTTTCCAGACTTTTGGGGAAAAAACATTCAGTCTTTGTTTTTATTTTTTGGTTCATTTGTTTATTTATTTTTTGCTGTTGTTTGTTTGTTTATTTATTTTTGTTGTTGTTATTCTTCTTCTTCTTAGAGACTGGGTCTCACTCTTTTGTCCAGGCTAGAGTGCTGCAATGGTCCAATCATAGGTCACTGCAGCCTTGAACTCCTCGGCTCAGGGGATCCTCCCGCCTCAGCCTCCCAAGTAGCTGAGCCTACAGGCATGTGCCACCAGGCCTGGCTAATTTTTTATTTTTTGTAGAAATGTGGTCTTGCTATATTACACAGGCAGGTCTCAAACTTCCACCGTGGCCTCTGAAAGTACTGGGATTACAGACATGAGCCTCTGTGCCTGGCTGTATTCAGTCTTTCACTATTTAATTTGATGTTATATGTAGGGTTTTGATGGATTCCATTTTTTAGGTTGATAAAGTTTACTTTTCTTAGTTGAGAATTTTTATCAGGAATGTATGTACAATTTTTAAAAGATTTTTGGCATATACTGAGAGTTCACACAGTTTTTCTCATTTAATCTGTTAAAATGGTAAATTACATAGATTTATTATTTTTTTAGAAATGAGGTCTCACTATGTATGTTGTGCAGTCTAGACTCAAAGTGCTGGGCTCAAGCAATCCTCCTGCCTCAGCTTCCCAAGTAGCTGGGACTACATAGATTGATTTTTTAATATTAAGCCAACCTTGCATTTCTGAGGTAAACTCTACTTGGTCATCATAAATTACTCTTTTGGATATTGCATGATTTGATTGGAAAAGTCTTCTGCCTTTATGTTCAAAAGGGATATTGCTCTGTCATTTTCCTTTATTGTAATGTTTTTGTCTGGTTTAGGAATCAGGACAGTGCTGGACTCATAAAATGAGTTCAAAAATATTCCTTTAATTTTGAAAAACTTTTTGTAAGATCAGTGTTAATCTTTTCTTAAATATTTGATGGAATTCACTAGAGAAGACATTTGAGTCAGGAGGTTTTATGTTTAAAGTTTTTAATTATAAATTCAAATTATTTAATAGCTAATAGGTTCAGATTTTCTATTTTTTCTGTGTCTGTTTTATCGGTAAGTATTAACATCGTTAAAATAATTTGTTTATATTTAAGTTGTCAAATTTATTGGCATCAATATGTTTGTAAAATTTATTTCCTCATTGTATTTTAGTATCTGTAGGATCTGTACGAAAGATATCTATGATATCTTTCATTATTTATATTTCGTGATTTGCATTGTCTTCTGGAGGCTTATCAATTTTATTAATCTTTACAAATAATTAGTTTTTGGTTTCATTGTTCTTAATGAACAATGTTCTTATTGTACTTTTTCTGTTTTATTGATTTCTGCTCTTTAATATTTTCTTCTCTACTTTGCTGAAAGTTTCTTTCATTAATTTAAATCTTTTTTTTTCTAATATGTGCTCAGTATTGCTTTACCTACATCCTACAAATTTGGTTGTTTTTTAGATTACCTAGTAGAGTATGTTTTCTAATTTCCCTAGGGTTTCTTTGCTAATACATGGGTTACTTAAAAGTGTGTTTTCCAATTTTTAAATATTTGGTGATTTTTTCCAGAGTTTTTTTGTTATTGATTTCTAATTTAATTCCATTATAGACAGAGAACAAACCTGGTATAATTTTAAATTTGTTTAGGTTTGTTTAGTAGCTCAGAATATGGTCTGTCTTGATGAGTATTTTGTGTACTCTTGAAGGTAATGTGTTTTCTCCCATTGTTGAGTGTAGTATTCCATTAAAGTTAAATAGGTTAAGTTGATGATAGCATTGTAAAGTCTTCTCTATTCTTACTGATTTTCTGTTTACTGTTCTATTAATTTTTTCAATGTTAACTTTTTACTGAAAGAGGAATTGTGAAATATCCAACTGTAATTGTGGGCTTGTCAATTTTTCCTTTCACTTTTTCCATTTTTTGCTTCATGTATTTTTACTGGGTTCATGTACATTTGGGTTGTTATGAAATGTATGTCTTTATCCCTAATGATAATCCTTGTCTGATATCGAGTAGCTATTCCAGGTTTGTTCTACGTGGTTTGCATCATATATATTATTTTTTACCCATTACTTTTAAGGTATCTGTGTCTTTGTTTTTAAGGAGTATTTTCTGTAGATAGCAATGATTTGTTTTTGCTTTTTTTTTTTTTTTTTTTTTTTTGAGACAGAGTCTCACTCTTTTTGCCAGGGCTAGAGTGAGTGCCGTGGCGTCAGCCTAGCTCACAGCAACCTCAAACTCCTGGGCTCAAGCGATCCTTCTGCCTCAGCCTCCCGAGTAGCTGGGACTACAGGCATGCGCCACCATGCCCGGCTAATTTTTTCTATATATTTTTAGTTGGCCGATTAATTTCTTTCTAATTTTAGTAGAGGCGGGGTCTCGCTCTTTCTCAGGCTGGTCTCAAACTCCTGAGCTCAAACGATCCGCCCGCCTCGGCCTCCCAGAGTGCTAGGATTACAGGCGTGAGCCACCGCGCCCGGCCTGTTTTTGCTTTTTAAAATCCAATTTAATTTTCTTCTTTTAATGAGAGTGTAGTTATACATTGATTTGCATTAAATATAATTTTTACATGGGTAGGTTTAAGTCTTTACTACCTTTCATTTCTTCTGTTTGTTCCATGTATTCTTTGTTCATTTTGTTTTCTTTCTTTCCTACCTGCTTTTGGATTAATTTTACAGTTCCATTTTATCTTTGGTATACTTTTTGTTTTCTTATTTTAGTGGTTGTTTTAGGTTTTGTGATACACATGTTTAACTTACCACAGTCCTACTTATAAGTAATCTATCAGAACGTGTATGATGTTGGAACCTTACTGCAATATGGTATCCATTTGTCCCTTCTATCAGTCTCACTCTATTGTCCCGGGTAGAGTGCAGTGGCCTCATCATAGCTCACAGCAACCTCAAACTCCTACGTTCAAGTGATCCTTCTGCCTCCGCCTCCTGAGTAGCTGGGACTACAGGCACGCACCATGAAACCCCACTAAGGTTTCTATTTTTAGTAGAGACAGGTCTCGCTCTTGCTCAGGTTGGTCTCCGACTCCTGAGCTCAAGTAATCCTCCCACCTCGGCCTCTCGGAGTACTGGGATTACAAGCATGAGCCACCGTGCCTGGCTGGCCCCATCCATCTTTTGTGCTGTTTTTTTATTTCACAATACTAACATATCGTTGCTACTTTGGTTTTAAAGAGCCAATTATCTTTCAAGCAAACTTTTAAAAAATTCATATTTATCCATATATTTATAATTTCTGGCACTCCTTATTTCTTTTCGTACATCAGAGATTCCTTCTGGTATTATTTTTCGTCAGCCTAAAGAACTTCCTGTGACATTTTTTGTAGTGCAGGATTGTTGGCAACAATTTTTTTTCTGCTTTTCTTCTCAAAATGTGTTCCTTGTTTCTTCATTTTTTACTTTCATTTTTGATACTGCTCTATATTGACACTTTTTTCTTCTATCATTTAAAAAATATTTTGTTATTTTCTGGCATGCGTGGGTTCTGATGAGTTATCTGTGATCATTCTTATCTTTGTTCCTCAGTTATGTGTCTTTTTTTTTTTTTTTTTGCTGACTCCTCTCAAGAGTTCCATTTTATTTCATTGTGTTTATAGTTTCATTATGCTGTGCCTTGTTGTGATTTCTTTGTGTGTACTCTCCTTCCTTGCTTCTGGTTCACTGATATTCCTGAATCTGTGGTGGTTGTGGTCATTGCTGTTTCTGCTGGTATTTGTTTTTGTTTTTTTTAAATCGAATTTGAAAAAAAATTATTTTATTTTCTCAAGTACTTTTTCTTTCTTACATCTTTAGTCTCCTTCTTTAACTCCAATAATATGTATTTTAGACTCTCAGTATTATCCCACGTGTCACCGAGGCTTTGTTCTTTTTTGTTGTTGCTGTTGTTTAGTTTGGGTAGTTTTGCTTGCTCTCATTCCAGGTTCATCAATCTTTTCTTTTTCTTTTGTACTTTGTGGTCTGTTGTTAAGCCCTTCTAAAGAATTTTTCAGTTCAAATACTGTTTTTCAGCTCTACAGGTTTTATTTGACCCATTTTTATAGTTAGCATTTGTCTCTTTTGTGTTCATATTTTTCTTTAAACATAGTTGTAATAGATATTTTAATTTCTTTGTCTCCTGATTTTATCATCTTGCTGCATCTTGGTATTTGTAATAATTTTTGGTTGAATACTGGTTATGATGTTTGAACACTGAATGGATTTTGTATCTTCCTTTACTGAATGTTGCACCATGTTCTGTCAGGCATCCAAGTTACTTGTAAATCAACTAGATCCTTTTATGGTTGTTTTTAAGCTATATTGGGGCAGCCTTAGAAGAATCTTTACTGTAAGGCTAGTGTAGTCCAACTATTAAGGCCTAATCCTTCGTAGAGCCATACTGAATGTTCCTGTGTTCAATAATATCTCCTCATGTTGGCTTTCCAAGCGCTAGAATATTTTGCAGTACCTGTGAGTTTGAGAATTGATCAGTTTGCAGACTTTTTGGTAGTTGTTCTTTGCCTGACCTTTTTGAGTCTTACTGCATGGCATTTGTAACTTAGTATTCCTTTGAAGACTCACGAAGTCCTATGTAGAAATTTATGGAACTGTTTCTCTGTTTAACTTTTTCTGTGAAAGGTCCTATATAGAATTTCCTAGAACCGTTTCTCTGCTTAGCTTGCTTTTTTCTATTCTGACCTAGGAATTTCAGCTTTCTCAGCCTTCCTTAACTTAAATTTATCCCTCCAATTCTTGAGCCCATTGTGTTTTGCTGGATTTTTCCCTTACATTGTAAGGGAAAGTATATTTAGCAGAAAGCCAGAATAATCATAGCACTCACTCATAGTCGTGCATTGCCTGTTGTCTAGTATCTGAAAACAGTAGTTCCATAAATTTTGTTCAGTTTTCCAGTTGCTAGGGTGAATCCTATACGAATTACTGTTTTAGGCTGGAAGTAAAAGTTTAAAATCTGTTCTTAAAACTAAATTATTATAGTATTTCTTTTAGCAATTAATTATGAACTATCTTGTGGCATTTTGTTTACTGCTGTTTTAAAGTTATTAAAATCTTTGATCATTGTTTTACTTTTTATGCTTTATTTCTTATATGAGAGCCAATAGGCTAGTAATATTCTATAATTCAGATTCTTGGTGTTTGAAATACCTGCCCTGGACAATTTTCTTTCATAAGTGCTTCTGTTATTTTTTTTCCTATTGGTGGAGAAGATCACACTGCTGGAGAAAAGATTAAATAGCTATACAACTGGATGCCTTTGTAAATTTATGCCTTCTAATCTCTAGTCATTTTTCTCTCTCTCACAGCTGTTATATAGACTGGTAGTCAGGAAACTTTTTCTGTGAAAGGCCTGATAGTAGATATTTTAGGCTTTGTGGGCCATATATAGTCTGTATCACATATTCTGTTTTGTTTTCTTTTTGAACCCTTTAAAAATGTAAAAACATTCTTAGCTTGAGGGCTCAGTTTGGCTCACAGGTCTTAGTTTGGTGGCCTTGATATAGACCACCACCACTTTGTTCAACGACCTTTCCCTCCCTCTCATTTTACCAGAAGACCTTACCTTTTACTTGATTGCAAAAACAAAGGATTCAATTTTGTCAACTTCTTGCTTCCTATGTACTTCATGTAAAAGCATACCTAGATCTTCAATTATTTGTCCATCTTTCTTATGTGAAGCGAAGATGTATGCATATCTTTTCATTTAAGCCTAAACCCACTCTGTGGGTTCCTGCTTTCTTCCTCTTCTAAGTTCATTCAGACCTTGTTCCATTTTGTTCTTATATGTATTATCTTCCCTGATTCTTCCAACTGTGCATATTTGCTGTATTCTCACTTTACTCCTGCTGGTTTAAAATTTGCATTTATGCCATCCACTGCAACAGTTTATCTTAAGTACTTTTAGTTGAGTTTAAATTGCAAATGAAAAAAATTGCTTTTAAACTGTAATAAAGTACGTAGCTATAAGGTGTTTTAATGATACATACTCATTTATGAGTCAGTCTTGTCCATGATTTCTTTATTTCATAAATTAAAAATTTTTCCCCCCATGATAACATATTAAGACATATTAGAACATCTCAAGCAAAAACGTTCTGTGGTGGGAAGGGAAATAACTCTAAAAGGCAAAACATCAAGTACAGATTTTTTTTTTTTCTTTTTAATTTTAGGAATCAGACTAGATCTAGGCACATTGTACTGCGGGCGTCACCTCACAAATCTGCCAACGCATGTCCTTTCTGAGCTTCAACACAGCTGCTGTCCTAACCACTTGCTCTTCTCTCCTCGATAGTGGTGCACATTGGTGTTTTGGTTTATGCTGGGGAAGGAAAAATACAAAATAATCTCTTCCTCACTTTTCTTATGATGATATGACTTTAAAAAATACCATAATGTGAGTTAAGTAACAGTGGCTTCTCCGGGATCATTCTTACACTAAGAAACACAAAGGGTATTAGGTGTTTTAAATATAGATGGGTCCATTTATATTTTAAAAAACCTTTAAAGAATAAGGTTACTTGCAAAGAATAATGACACATTAAAAAACTACATGTTCTTACAACAATTTGTTCTATTCTTTTTCCCCTGTAACACAGTTATTCCTCCCCCGCTCCCCACACAACAGATTTGTAATGTAAGAATAGAATCATGGTGCAGCCTGCAACTCCCAGAGGTAAAAACACACAGTACTAGACTTCCATCTGTAGATTTTACTTTTCAGATTCCATGCTATTTTTTCAGAGTTAAATTCAAATTTGAAATCATTTAAGCTTTCAAGGATTGTATTTATGTTAGGTTGTTCTCTTAAGTGATTTTATCATACTAGTTATTTATATTCTGCATTTAGATATTTTGTTAGACACAATTATTCTTTTTCAATTATATATACTATAGCCTTGCAATTGCTTATGTCCTAAATTTTAATTGCTTGTTTTTGTCATATTGTGATAGTTTTGAAATGGTCTTCTACTATTGAATTTTCCCTTCCCTTCCTTTTTTTGATGAACTTAAAATAGCATCATTAATGAGTCTTTTATCTATTTGAGTAAATTTCTAAAATTTATTTTGAATTAGATGTTTTAGGTATATATGTATAACTAAGAGTTATTCGAAATTGAAGAAAGGTGGTATGAATGATCTGGAAGGATTAGTAATATAGTAATTTAATATTTTTAAATGCATGTTTGACATTATCCTTGGATTTCAGAGTGTTTAGCCTAGAATAAAGAGGATTTATGGGTATCATAATAGCTATATTAAGTATTTGAATCTGTTGAATCACAGATGAACTCTCATACTAGAAGGATCAAAATTTGTGCCATATTGTGCTCTCCTTTTGAACATGTGATGTAATGAAGATATTTCAGATAAGTTAAAAATACAATTGTTTCACTAGGTTTAGAAAGGAGACCAGTAAAAGTGTTATCACATTGACTTATGTAACTGGTGAAATTGCTCTGTGAAAACATTAGGTAATTTAACATTTGAGATTTTGACTGTTTCTTGCATCTTGGAAGATCCTTGATTTATAGTAATTTATTTGCTGACAAGGGTATGAAACACATGTTGGTGTTGCTGATATTCAAGGAGGGAGTCATTTAGCTAATGTATAAGCCTAGCCTTGCCTACTTTCCCAGTTTCATCCTGGTTAGTTCTCTTTATTCCTTAGATTCTCATTATTGATACCATATGCAGCATCTCTCAAGAGTTGCATTTAAAAAGTGGGGAATTCTTGACATTCCTATTATTTATATCTACTGAAAATACCATATTAACATGAAAGAGTTGAGTCTTGTACTTTCAGCTGTAAGTCTTGGTCACTTTAATCTTGTGGAGACATGACTATTGTTCAGGTTATTTTAAATAATAGCAAAATCACCATAAGAAAGTGTGATCGCTTGGTTAAGCATTTTGCAAATATTTATGTTTTATCTTCTGTGTGTCAGCTAGGGTGTAAGATGCTAGGGAAACAATGACAAATAATGCATTTGTAGTTTAGTAAGAAAGACAAATGTTAACACACCATAATGATATAAAGTAACTGCAGTACTAAGGGTTAAGTATAATGTGCTGTGAAATCACATAAGAGGAACATGATCAGAGATATGAATGACATTCAGGTATTAGCTAGATCAAGGGGATGAGTTCTGCTCCAGATTGGTGAAAGTATACCACATACAAAAGGCACAGTCTTTCCTAGAAGAAATTAGAGGTGGGGAAGACAAAGGAATGACAGGGAAGTATTGAGATATAGGGCCACGTAGTAAATTGCCATGCGAGCCATGTTAGAGAATTCGAACTTTTATAGGAGAGCAACGATAATTTCATTAAAGAGAGTGATGTAATCAGACTTGTACTTTAGAAAGATCACTCTGACAGCCATGTCAAGAGGATTGGAATACTGGGAGCATAATTAGAGATAGGAAAGCCCAGTAAGCTAGGCAAGAGTTGATGGTGGTAAGAATTAAAGGAGCAGCATTGAGGATGGAGCATTTTAAGGAGATACAGAAGCAGTGAGCTTCAGTGAAAGAAATAGGGCTGACTTGGCAAAATTAAATGGATAGTAGGGCTATTCAGAGTTACGATTCTTAGGGGGAATGGTTTTGTGAAGGATGATACAGTTGACCCCTAAACAGTGTGGGGGTAAGGGTGCTAACTCCCTGTGTAGTCAGAAAGCCACATATGATTTTTGACTCCCCCAAACTTAACTGCTAATAGCCTAATATTGACCAGAATCCTTACTGATAGCATAAATAGTTGATTAATACATCTTTTTTTGTGTTATATGTATTATATATTATATTCTTACAATAAAGCAAGCTGGAGAAAAGACTATGTAATCAAGACAATCACATGGAATAGAAAATTTAATATTCGGCAAGTGGAAATGGATTATAATAAAGATTTTTATCCTCCTTGTCTTCATGTCGAGTAGGCCAAGGATGAGAAAGAGCAGGGGTTGGTCTTGCTGTCTCAGGGGTGCAGAGGCAGAAGAGGTGGAGGCAGTGGAAGGGGAGACAGGAGAGACAGGCACACTTGGTGTCACTTTACAGAAACACATGGTAATTTCTGTCTGATTTTTTTTGCGTTTTCATTTCTCCAGAAATGTTTCTATATGGTACCAATCATTCTTCCACCATTTGCTTTCATTTCAGTGCCTGTATCATAGAAGAGTCCATGTTGTAAAAGAAGTCAAAAGCAGATGTGAATAATTGGAGCCCTTCTGCCAGATTGTCTAATGTCAATTTGTTTTCTGGCACTGCTTCCGTGTCTTCTTCCTCATTGTCTAACATTGGTTCAGAAAGCACTCATCTTCATTGAGTCATCTTATCTTAATTCCTCTGGTATCTATTAGCTCTTGAATTTCTCCAAGATCCATATCTTGATACCATTCACCACCCTTTTTTTTTTTTTTTTTTTTTGCCATATCCATGTCTCTTTCATGCTTTCCTTGATTGGCTGTCATAAATACTGTGAAGTCACACACAACATCTGGACAGTTTTCTCCAGCAGAAATTTATTGTTTCAGGCTTGATGGCTTTCATGGCTTTTTCTATAATAATGATGGCATCTTCAGTGGTGTAATCCTTGCAGACTTTTATGATGTTCTATCCGTTGGGATTCTCTTCTATAGCATTGACAATCCTTTCCATCGAGTACCATGTGTAAATGAACCTTAAATGTTCTTAGGATCCCTTGATCTAGAGGCTAAATTAGAGATATTGTGTTTAGGGGTAAGTAGATGCCTTCGGGATTGAGCTCATGGGGTTCGGGGTGGCTGGGGCATGGTCCAATATCAGAAGAACTTTAGAAGGCACTCCCTTACTGGCAAGGTACTTCTGACTTCAGGGACAAAATATCAATAAAACCAATCTAGAAAAAAGGTTCTTGTTGTCCAGGCCTTCTTATTATACAACCAAAAGACAGGTAGCTGTTGTTTGTCTTTTCTCTTCAAGGTTTGGGAGTTGGCAGCTTTATAGATAAGGGCAGTCCTGATCATAAATCTGCCCGCATTTGCACAAAGCAGTAGTGTTAGCCTATCCCTTCCTGCCTTAAATCCTGGTGCTCGCTTCTCTTACTAAATGTCCTCTGTGGCATTTCCCCCCACCGCCCCCAGAATAAGGCATGTTCATCTGCATTAAAAACCAGTTCAGGCAGATACCCTTTTTCCTCAATGATTTTCTTAACGGTGTCTGGGAACACATTGCTTCCTCTTGGTCAGCAGAAGCAGCTTCTCCTATTATCATTACATTTTTTAAGCCAAACCTCTTTCTAAAATTATCAAACCATCCTTTACTGGCATTAAATTCTCCAGCTTTAGATCCTTCACCTTCCTTTTGCTTTAGGTTGTCATTGAATGACTTTGCTTTTTCTTGAATCATATTAGAGTCTATCAGGGTGCCTTTTTTTTTTTATAGCAATCCTATATCCACATAAAAGCTGCATTTTCATTTTCATTTTCTTTTCTTTTTTTTTTTTTTTGACAAGGTCTTGCATCTTACGTCTCACTTTGTTGTCCAGGCTAGAGTGCAGTGGTGTGATCATAGCTTGCTGCAATTTCAAACTTCTGGACTCAAGCAGTCCTCCTGCCTCAGCCTCCCAGTATCTGGGACTACAGGCACATGCCACTATGTCTGGCTAATTTTTAAATTTTTTTGTAGAGATGAGGTCTCACTGTGTTGCTCAGACTGGTCTCGAACTCCTGGGTTCAAGCAGTCATCCCACCTCAGCCTCCCAAAGTGTTAGGGTTATAGGCATGAGCCACTGCACCCAGCCAAAAGCTGCATTTTCAATACAAGATAAAAAGGTATTTCCCCGAAAGTATAAGATTTTCATACCTGGTAGCATAGCTGCAGTGACAGCTTCACTAATTTCCTTTTCTTTTTTTTATAATGATCTTTACGTTAGATTCATGTATCTTGACATGGTGGGCAACTGCAGCTGCAGACCTCAATCTGTGGTACATATCAAGCAATTCAACTTTTTCTTGTAATGTCATGACTTTTCTCTGCTTCATGGGAGCACTTCCAACATAACTAGATGGCCCTTTGTATGGGTCCCATGGTGTTATTCAAGATTTATGGTATTGCACTAAACATAATGAAAAATACGTGTTGAAAATTATATGAGATCCACGAGAGATCACATTTTACTGTGATACAAAATTCACTGGAAAGATGAGGGGCTGACATAGAGATCATTAGTTGGGTGGTGTTTTAAGGGGATCATTGCAACACTTGAACTGACTGCAAAAGCAACAGGAGGTGGCTGTGAAATTATTACACTAGTAAAATTTGTGCTAGTTAATTTTATGCAGCTATGATTTAATACTGCATCTTTATGTTTGTTTACATTTCTCTTGACTGCAAATCTCTCTGTGTATGGTTGTATGTATTTTGTGGTAGTAAATGATAAAATAGACTAGTATCTACATATATTTTATGCATTTGTAACATACCTAACTTTTTCTTAATTCTTTGCATATGTCTAGGCTGCGTGTCTGCAGGTTTTTTCAAATTGTCGCAAATCTCCAAAAGATTTTCCAAAAACCAGTGCATGAGTGGACCCGAAGAGTTCAAACCTGTGTTGTTCAAGGATCAGCTATATTCTGGGACATATTGGATTTAAGGTGCTTATTTATTGGACATTCAAGTATAGATATCTAATAGGGACTTGTCTATATGGATTTGAAGTCCAGAGAAAGGGGCAGAAGATACAGATTTGAGAGTTGCCACATATAGATGGTAATCGAATATGAAAATATATGGAATTGGATCCTTCAAAGAGAGTGGAAATAGGACTGATCCCTGAAAAACTCTAATATATAAGGGATGAGTGTAGGAAGAAAAGACCATGAAGGTGACTAAGAGGAAATGGCTAGAGAGGTGGGATGGTGTTATATGATGGAAGCTAAGAAAAGATAGTATTTTAAGGATGAAGTAGTCAAATAAGAGAAGACTTCAAATAAGATAAGAATTGAAAAGTAGCCTTAGGGTTTAACACAACAACAAAAAAAAGTATTTGGTGATCTCGGCAAGACAGTTTAGTTCAGTGGTGATCACACAAGGACTGAGATCAAGGTGAACATTAGTGTAGTTACATTTTCCATATGCCCCTTTCAGTGAAAAAGCAATTTCATTTGTCAGGTTCAGCAATAGAGCAGTCCATGTTTTTTTTTGGGGGGGGGGATCACTAAAAATAAAATAAATTTTTTGAAAATCATTTTTGAAGACTTTAGAATAAAAATCTGATTCTTGAAATACTGTAACTTGAAACTAGAGACTATAAAAGAAAAAGAGAAATAGAGGTCATAATATAGCTTGTATTCTAAATAACTGGGATTTAATCTAAGCTCTACCAATGACTCAAAGTTTCATATTATAGATAATATATGGCTATTGACAGAATTTAATGAGATATTGTATGAAAAATGCTATAATGCTTATGGTATAATGCCTATTGGGGGTGTGTGTGTGTGTGTGTGTGTGTGTAAATATGTAATATATTGAACATCTTATGTATATAGGTTAGTAACTTCAAGGCACTTTTCTTCTTGGTATGCATATAATTTTTCTATTGTCATGTAACAAAAATGTTTAAAACAATAGACAATCATTAAATTACACTGTTTCTGGGGCTGGGGTAGGCAGAATAATAGCCCCCTAATGATGCCCATGTCCTGTTCCCCAAAACCTGGCAAAAGAGACTTTGAAAATATAATTAAGATTATGGATCTTGAGGTGGGGAGATGATTCTGGATTGTTTGGGTGGGCTCAGTCTAAGACATAAGCTCTTAAAAGTAAAGAACCTTTCCCAGCTGACTTCAGAGAGACGAGGCAGAAGGGTGTTCAGAGAGATTCACAGTGTGAGATGGAAGTCGGGGGCTATGAATCAAGGAATGTGGGTGGCCTCAGGATCTGAGAAGATCCCCCGGTTGACAGGCAGCTAGGGAACAGGGAAGTCAGTCCTACAACAACATGGAACTGAATTCTGTCAAAAACCTGAATGAATCTGGAAGCAGATTCTTCCCCCAGGCCTCCAGTAAGAAATGCAGGCAGCCAATACGTTGATTTCCAACTAGTAACAAAGAGAGCAGAGAAAGCCAGTTGAGCCCACCAGACTTCTAACCTGTAGAACTGTGAAATATAAATTGTATTGTTTAGAGGCACTAATTTTGTTATTATTTGTCATGACAGCAATAGCTAACTAATGCAAAGCATCAAGGATCCAGAAGCACCTTAGCTGGATGGTTCTGGCTCAGGGCCCCTCATGAGGTTGTGAAGCTGTCAGGGCTTGACTGCTGCTGCAGGATACAATTCCAGGCTCACTCACATGGTTGTTGGTAGGTCCCAGTTCCTCACCATGAGGGCCTCTCCATAAGGCTGCTCACAGCGTGGCAGCTCACTTGGCCCAGTGTGAGTGGGGAGAGAGTGGCGGTGAGAGCATGTGGGTACACAGTGTAGAAGCCATAATGCCTTTTATAGTCAAATCTCGGATGTTACCCGGTCTGCCATAACCTGTTGTTCACACAGACCAACCCTGAGATAATAAATTATACTGTACAGAAGAATGTGATTACCAGGACGCATGGACCATTGGAGGATCATGTTGGAGGGTGGCTACCACAAGTATGTGTGTGCCTAAGATGACAAACTGTCAGTTCCATATTACCTCATTAGCCATGTAGAGAACCAGGTCTGCAGTGTAATTTTAAGCAAGTTATTTAGCCTTTCTATAACTGAGGTTATTCATTCAAAATTGAAATTAGTTGAACTTAGTTTTGTATGTCAGTACTAGAAATCAACTTAAGCTAGTTCGAGCAAATAAGGTATTTCTTGAAGGTCCTAGCATTTTCTATTTTTGAATGTGCTATTTGAAGATTAAGGATCCTGAGGTATTTTTGAGAAATTCAAGGAATGATTGAAAATAGAAGACTATCACTGGTTTGTCTTGGTTTAGGTGATTATTCTTGAACCTGTCAAGTTTGGTCACATCATATGAACATGACTTCTCTCTCTGCAATTGTACAGATTATAGGGGAGGGTTCTTAGAAGGGTGCTTAGTGGTACCACTACTGCAAGGGGCGCTCTTCTTAATGTAGACTATATGAAGGGCACTTGTGAAGTTGTGCAATGGGCAGTCTGTGTAGCTGTACATAGTGGCCCTGTGTTTATGTACTTTCGACTGTTTTAGCACTTGTGCCCATAGGTATAAGTGTCTCTTTTGTTCATTGGTGTGTCTTTTAGCATGGTGCCTAGCATATGATTACTCAATAAATATTTGTAGAATGATCGAGTGATTGATGTGGCAATATGACCACTATTCAAATATTTAAATACTTTTTAACGTGTATCATTCCTTTTAGTTATCATAATTAATATTGTGGATTTACACCTTATATTGTGTTGCCAAGACTGTTCTTTTTGCACTAAAGAATGAACTAGAACAATTTGTAAAATAGTGGAATAAATGAAAGTACTTGCTAGCCAATTTCTGATTTTTAGGCACTTTTCCAATTCATCTTTTAAGAGCTGAGTCCAAAATGGAATTAACAATAGACCCATGTGCAAACAGTTGCTGTGTGCTCAAGAATTGCTTTCTGTTTGTGTGAGCTCACCATAAGTATAGAAAAATTTAATAATCTGAAGTATTCTATGGTTGGTGTGTAAGCTACTTTAGTTGTGTCTTGAGCAATTATGCTATTGTCTCTCAGTCAAGCTTTTGGAAATATGTATGGTTTTATACAAAAATGTAACAAATAAGACCTACGAAGTGTGGTTTTGTTTTTTTTTTTTTTACTCCATGAATATTTATTAGCTCTATTTCTACTTATTAGTGCCAGAGTTGTAAGTAATTTTCAAGGTATGTGTGTCACGAGCCAAAAACAAGTACTCTTTGTGACTAGTGCTTTTTAAAATTGTATTTTCAGTTGTCCAGAAGAGTTGTTTTGTTCGATTCAATTTTGATGTGTTTCTTATGGGGAAATTGCTATTCCAGTATTACAGGGGAGGCATAGCCCTTGCTCTCTAGAGTTGATAGTGTATAGTATTTGGATATTTGGAGTGAGCGAAACCAAGAGAATTATAAAAATAACTGTAATATGGTCAGTTTTCAAAAAGAGATATTAATACCGTGCTGTGAAGGTGCAGAAGAAACCATCTGGTTTGAAGAATCAGAACAAGCTTCATGAAATGGGTGGGGGGTGAAATAAACAGGTATAATTTTGAAACGTAGAGTTGGACCGAGTGGAGAAAACAATGTAAGGAATGTGCAGTGATCTCACTGATTTAGTCTTTGAGCTTGTAGCTTTAAAATCCTGAACTGTTTGGCCTGTATTACTTTACATGGCTGACTTTTTACTATTAATTATTGCTAAGAGTGATAATAAGACGGACTTGAATAATTTAAACTCTATAAAAATAAACCTGAATAATTTATACTCTATTTTAAAAATAAATTTTGCGATTAACTTGCTGCTCTAGCCTGCAACCAACCAGTTTACTGAGGACAGGAGAATTGTTGAAGCATTGGATAGACTAGAGGATGGTATAGAATATAGAGACTTACAGAACTGGAAGGAACAATAGAGACCAGTTAACTCATTGTCCTCATTTTGAAGATTAAGAACCAGGACCAAAGGGATAAATGAGTTGCCCATTTTTCTACCCGTATGTACAGTGATGGAGGTGGTCCTGTATAGGTCTGTGTCTTGTAACAGTCAGTCCGTTAGGCTTGTTTGAAGCAAACGGCTAATTCATTTTTGCTAAAGTAACTGAATCTGAAATATTTAATTTGTACAGAATCTGTAGACTCCTACAGATGAATCAGTCCAGTGATTCCCCTGCTTTCTGCCCCTCTTACTCATTTGTATTTCACCTGGAAGATGGTAAAAAATATATGAAATATGTAATACCAGTTTGGCTGTAGCAGAGACTGTGAGTGGGATGGGTAGGAACATAATTATGCCAGTTGGCATAAGTTCTTCATGGCACATGAACATGAGGGGAAATTCTAAACTACCCTGAAAGAGGAAGAGATTGAATTCACCACAAAATAAGAGAAGGATTTTAACAACAACAAAAAAAATGTTTTTGGACTCTCAGCAAGGTTATTCCCATTTTTCCATTTTTATTAGCAGGATAATTTTAGGTCTCTCCTCTATCATAACACTTCATTACATTGGAGATAATCATTTTGGCCAGAGGTAATTTTTTGAATAGCTTTATTAAGGTGTAATTAACATATCATGTCATTCACCCATTTAAAGTGTATAATTCAGTGGTTTTTAGTATATTCAGACAGTCGTACAATCACAGCCACAGTCTATTATAATTTTAATACATTTTCATTATTTCCCCCAAAAACTTTATACGTATTAGCACTCTCCTTCCCCCACTAAACCATGCAACCCTAGGCAAGCAATATTCTGCTGTCTATGTTCAGTGATTTCACTATTCTGAACATTTCATATAAATGGAATAATATATGATCTTTTGTGACTGGTTGTTTCACTTAGTGTATGTTTTCAAGGTTCTTTCATGTTGTAGCATGTGTCAGTATTTCATTCTTTTTTATTGCCAAATAATATTCCATGGACGAATATGTACCTTTTATTTATTTGTTCATCAGTTGATGGACATTTGGGTTATTTCTGTAAATATTTTCTCTTATTCTGTGGGTTGTTTTTTCTGAAGTAAATATTTTTTTTTTAATGTAAAGGTAATACAATTTGAGAAATATAACTTACTTTCTTGTGAACATACAGGAAAGGAATACCCTTGATACTGCATCTTTTAAAGATATTATAGACCCCTCTCAAGCTCAGAAAGAGATTAGAAAGTATGAATTAAGGAACTAGAGAGGTATAATGCAAGGTCAGCTGTCTTATTACAATATTTTCTAAACTGTATTTTTAGATCCTGTTTTGTTTTACTGGTGAGCTTTTGAAATCTCACATTTGTATTCTCCGAAGCACCTCTGTTATAGCATATTATTGGGTCTGCCATCTACTCAAATAGTCTGTAACCCCAAATTATCTCTCTCTTGGTGACAAATTGCATGTTATAACTTTCGCTTTTCCTATGGACTTTTTTTCTTTAGGTGAAATTCATTTAAACCTCAGGTGAGACTGTATTTCTAGAAGATAACATGTAGCCTGAGGCATATATATGAATGTAGGGAGAGATTATGGTTGACATGCTGTTGGCCTGATGTTTACCTTGAGTGCATGTATACAAGTATTTGAAGAGTTGTTTTTTTAATACCCCGCACTTATAGCACATACAGCCATATTGTGCTTTCTCCTTCGTCAAGGCCAGATGCTTTGTTCTTGAAATTATGTAAGATTCTTTCCTTATCTATGAGATATGACATTTGCTTAGCTCATGGATCACAGTTTGTGATAAAGGAAAAGAGTCTTATTAAACTAATGCATACTGATAGGTTTATTATTTTGAGGAATATTTGTATTTTAAAAGTTAACCTATTTTACTAAATCATTCCCAGATTGATGGAATTTAAAATGTTTTAGTGAAGTGAATAACTCCAGGGCGTGGGGGAGATTTTTGAGCATTAGTCATTAAAATTTAGCACATATGGTCTAAGTAAATGCCAGAAGAGATACAAGTAATATGCTGTGAAAATTCAGAAGATAGATAAATTATTTACAATTTGGGAGATTAGAAAAAATATTATGTATAGTTAGCACTGGAACTGAGTATGGAAAGATAAGATTTTATTGGGATGTTTGGGGGAATTGGGAAGGTGTCAGCATTTGGAGTTAGAGGAGAATAGTTAATATTCTAGTTTTGCTAAAATGTAAGCTCTGGATTACTGGTTGCACATATCAGATTGAATTCCCACCTTTATTTCTACTTTTTCCTTTAAGTTCACTAAAATGACACCGAAGGGATAAAAAGGCATGAAACCACAAGGACAAAGAATCCAAGAAGAGATATAGCAGATGAGAGAAATTAACAAAATTTTGGAATGTGGAAAGCAGATATATGAGGGTTAATTGTTTTATTAAAGTGTAGAAGGTGGAAATATAAATATCTTCAGGGGGAAAGCCAGGAAGAAGCATGTTACCCTACGGAATTCTGGAAAGGCTCAGAATTAGAAACATTGTATACTCTTGAAGGATGAGACTAAAAAGAGGGGATATGTTTAATTTCTTATAAGCTGCTGTTACTTAGAACCTTGAGAAAAACAGTTTGGTGTTGGAAAACAGGTGCCTTAACTGGTAATATTTTCTTTCTTAGCAACTAAACACTGCCTAGGATCTATTGAGTGGTTGATCAATTGAAGGTTAACAGAACACACTTAGGTAAAATTGTGAAATAGATGATTGCTCTAAATTTGAGGAAGATGTAAGAAAATGAGGTAGGATTTTGGCCGTCCTCAATTCCCTGTGGGTAAATTCTTTTTCCTTAATGACAAAGCCCTCTCAGTTTTAGCATTCAATTTTCTCTTCATCTGCTTATCAGAATCTGCTTTGAATGAAGTATTTACATGGTGAGTCTCCAGTCTGTGTGCTGTAAGACTGTCATCTTGTTAAAGCAATTCTAGGTTCATCTATCATGATCATGGGTCCCAAATACATATTTTGCCTACTGTTTGTACTACTGTGTGTGTTGGGGGGAAGCTAATTAATAAGAGAAACTACTATTCTTTCTATTTTTCTACCTTTTTTTCCTCTCCATGCTGAGCGTATGTATGTACACACCTGAACTGTTTTTACTCACAACATTTCTGACACCAAATGTATGGTTATCTTTTCCAACACCACTTCTCCAACACCAGGTGGATGTCCTTCATTCAATTCAATTCTGACTCGATCTACACGGAGTTAGAGCAGATCCCACAAGTTAAGCAGTCAGTTCCACAAGTCTATCCCCACTTCAGATGCTATTTACCAAGTCCCAGGTTGTCACTAGTATTTCTGGTCAACTGGCTGTAGAATCAGGGGGTTCCTACAACTCCCTCCTCAGGTTCGATAATTCATTAGATTGATTCACAAAACTCAGGAAAGTGCTTAACTTGTTATAACTAGTTAATTATAGAGGATACAACTCAAGAATAGCCAAATGGAAGAGATGTTTAGGGCAAAGTATGGGGAAAGGGACATGAAGTTTCCATGCCCTCCCTGGTGTGTCAGCCTCTCAGCAGTTTGATGCATTCTTCAACTCAGAGCTCTCTGAACCCCGTTAATTTTGAGTTTTTATGGAGACTCTATTACATATGCATAATTGATTAGATTATTGGCATTGGTGATTAGTTCAATTTCCAGCCCCTTTCCCCTCCCCAGAAGTTGGGGGAGGGGAAAGTTCTAATCTTGTAATCACATAATGATCTATCTGGTGACTGGCCCTGTCCTGGTGCTACCAGTCATTAGCATACAGAATCACTGCAGAGATTCCAAGGGTTTTAGGAGCTGTGCCGGGAATCTAACACAAAGACCAAATATTTATTTTTTATTATATTGCAACACCCTTCTTAGCTTCTTTTACCAGGAAGAAGGACTAAAACTAGACTACCTTATAGCTGCTGAAAATTTTAATTTTTATTGATTGCTGCTGAAGAGTTCAGAATTAAGACTTTTAAGAATTAATCTTCTTGTAATTAATTCATTCAAACAAGTATGTACTGAAGTTCTTCTATGTCCTGCATATTGCTGTAAGCACTAGAGATACAATAGTCAATTTTCTGCTCTCAAGGAGATTAAAAGAATGTTTTACGCGACCAAACAAGTAAATTCCTATATGGTACCATTTACTGATATGGAGAATACTGAATGAGGAGCAGTTTTCTAGGGGAAAAAACAATTTATTTTGGACATGTTAAATTTGAGATGCCTTCTGTCTACCAAAGAGATGATTATATATGAGTCAAGAAATTCATGGGGCATTTTAGGGCTGAGGGATATATGTTTAGTGTGTCTGTTGATGACAATGGCCCTGGAAGCTGAGCTCCTCTCCAGCAAAAGTAGGCCTGCCTCTGCCCTTTGCAGTTCACCTTACCAGACTTAGACTCCTGCTCTCCTCTTTCTCCTCAACCTCCTTTTTTTCAATCTGTCTCATTTTTGAAATATCATTTTGGCACAGAACTTCTACTGCAGTTTGCCCAGTCTTTCAGATCCTGGAAAAGTACAACCCATTCTCACTGTGAGGGAGAATGCCTCACAAGTTTCAATCTGTTTACCACTATGGTGATTTTACTAATGCGTAAAAGTTCAGAATTTTTTTCTTGGCCCTACCACTATAAGCTTCTACTTTCTGGAAACCTCGTGGATAAATGAAGAAACAATTTTCTTCCTGTGTTAGATGACCTACTTATGGATACTTGAATTTGAGAACCCAGAAAACTCTAGCCTTGGGCTGTAAATCTTCCAAACCCTGCCTTTTGGAGTGAAGAGGAACAGTGAAATATCTAGCAATGTTTAAAGAAGATACAACATCACAAGAAAGTTGGTTTTATTTGGGGATGCAAATTTAATTCAGCATGTGAAGAATAATCCATTACATGTACAGTTTAAAAGACATTATTATCACGATAGAGAAAAGGTATTCAAAACATTCAACATCTTTTTAAAATAAAAACTTAGGGTAATAAGAAATAGTAAGGGACATCCTTAATCTGTGAATATCTATAAAACAAACATCATATTCACTATTGCCACTTTTATGCAACATTATGCTAGAGATCTTAGCCAGGTTAGTAGGACAAGGAAAAGAAAAAATAGTAGAAAATTCGGAGGAAAGAAACAAAACTGTCTTTATTTGCAGATGACATGATAGTCTACTTAGGAAACTCAAAAGGATCTTTTAGATTATAATCTGCTTTATTATAATTAATTCTTTTATGTAACAATTATATATAGTTAATGAAGTATATTTAATCGTTATAATCTATTATAATAATATAATTTCACCAAATTGGACATAACATCAATTTATAAAAATTATGTTTTTCTAAACACTACATATAAAGTTAGAAATATAATTTTTAAATAAAAAGATACATTAAAATAGCAACAAAAAAGTCATGTATTTAGAACAGAGCAGTTTAGGTGGTGTGGTAGGTGTGAAAGCCTATTTGCAGTGGGTTCAAGAGAGAATGGGAAGAGTAATTTTAGATAGAATATAAACAACTTATTTGAGGAATTTTGCTTGCTGTAAAGTGCGTCAGAGAAACTGGTAGTCACTGGATGTCAATTCCAAAGGTTTTTTTTTTTTTTTTTAAGCTTGAGAAATTGCATTGCTGATGGGATGATTCAGTAGAGAAGAGAAAAATTAATGATGTAGGGGAGCATTCCTGGAAGATGTCCTTGATGAGGTGGGAGGTGATAGAACCCAGTGTACAAAATGGATGGGTTGGCCTTAAGGGTACCACATGGGATTGGGTAGCAGAAATTGGGTTGAATATAAGATTATTAGAGGAGAGGAGGTCAGGAAGTGGTAATGAATAGCATAATTCGATGACTTGAAATTCAAAGCTGGCGTTCTTAAGGAAGATGGTGGGAGAATGGTCTGGCAGTATCAGTAAGAAGCAAAGTGGAAAACAACCTAACCTCCAGGCATATGATAGAAAGGGTAAATAAAAAAACATTCATCACCTGAGGGGGTGCAGGAGGAAGACAAGAAGGTGTTTATTTCCCTCATAAACCCTGTTTCTGACTCTCTGATTTAAATTATATTACTTCTTATGGTCTTTTCAACCACTTAAATCATAGTTTATAATTACTTAGTTGTAAGTACTATTTGTTTGGCTGTAAATGGCATAAACTGTGCCATACAGTGGCTTAAAAGTAACAGATGTGTTTTTCTCATCTGATAATCCAGGGATGGTATAGGGGAGGAAATATAATTTCTCCTCAATCCTCGTAAGGTTGTAGTTTAACAAAAGACAGACTGGCAAAAGAAAAACAAGCGGGTGTGTTAATGTCTGCAGTGCCCATTCCATAGGAGAAAACTTCAACGAAAAGTAACTCTAATCAAAGGCTTAAAACTTCTGGCTTATGTAACATCTTTAACAAAGAAGAATAAATTTAGAAAAATGACAAGACAGAGGAAAGCAGTTTTAGGCTCCCAGAGGTGGGGAAACTGTGGGAAGATAAATTTATGGGAGTACACCAATGGAGTAAGATTTGTTTGTAGATTCCTCTGGTGCTGTCTCTGAGCTGGTAAGAGTTGTCTCCAGTAAAGGAGAATTTATAGCCTGTCTTTTGGCAGAAAAAAAGGGGAGGATAGAAAGAACCCTTCCTTCGGTTGCTGCTTCTTAATTACTGTTAGGTAAAAAATATTTATGTCAAAGAGTCATATTTTGGTTTCCTTCCATGGTGTATCTGCTCAAGAATGATGTTAAGAAACTAAGTTTCTTCTCTTTTTCTACTCCACCATTTTTATTTTTATTGGTAGGGCCTTAATAAGATTGCTGTACCTTCAAGCATTGAATCTAGTTTCCAGGTAGGAAAAAGATAGAAGTGCAAGAAGGAAGAGGTATTGACTACCTGAAAAAAGTAAAACTTTCCCAGAAATTCTTTTTTTTTTTTTTTTGGAGACAGAGTCTCACTCTTTTTTACCAGGGCTAGAGTGCCGTGGCGTCAGCCTAGCTCACAGCAACCTCAAACTCCTGGGCTCAAGCAATCCTCCTGCCTCAGCCTCCCAAGGAGCTGGGACTACAGGCATGCGCCACCATGCCCGGCTAATTTTTTCTATATATTTTTTTAGTTGTCCGATTAATTTCTTTCTATTTATAGTAGAGATGGGGTCTCACTCTTGCTCAGGCTGGTTTCGAACTCCTGAGCTCAAACAATCCACCCGCCTCGGCCTCCCACAGCCCAGAAATTCTTGACAGACTGGCACATATATTTAATTGGCCACCTCTTGCATGTGAACTATGTCCCATGGACGTATTTAGCTACAAAAGGAGATTTATTTATCTGGGCATCTTACTACCTTGAACAAAATTAGAGTTTGGTAAATTATGAAGAAGGTAAAAGTAGATATTGGTTTAGGCAGTTGCAGCTACTACAATGAAAAAAAATACTTCGTATACCACTGTTACAGGAAAGCAAGAATTTCAGTTTCTATGAGGAATGCCTAATTCTGTTATAGTTTAGAAATACCTATTAATATGCATATTAAAATGTATATCTAAATCTAAATAATACATTGACATATAGCAAATAAAAAATAAAATATGCATGTAAAGTACACGTTAAAATCTTACACTTCCTCTCTCAATAGTGGGACTTAAGTATCTGAAAGAGCAGCTGTCACATAGGAAAGACACATTCAGTTATCTTCCAAGCCCCAGCATTTTATATCTTTAGCAGAAAATATCACATAAGCAAGAATAAAAGTTACTGTAGTCTTTTATTTAAGATGCCCAAACCTCAGATTTCAGCTTATTGTTTTAAAATAAGTGATACCAGAGGCAGTGTTATCCTAATATAATAGATTAATATCAAGCAGAACATACCAAGGCTGGATATTTACCTTTTTTGGAGTGGAGTCAGTAAAGGAAAGGGGACTTGGTGAAGTAAAGTAGGAAAGAAATGAGCATGTGGCAATATATCCCTTTGTTTCCTCTGGTTATAAAATGTCTGATTACAGTACCTTGCATTGAAGTAAAACATTCATGTTTTTCAAAGAGACTTTACAAATATCTCATTTGAAACTCATACTGATCCAGAAAGGAGATCCCAACTTAATGAATGAGCAAACTGAGGCCCAGAAAATTCCTTGTCTAGGATTTCATGGCCTATACAATTTGGGATTAAATCTTTAATTCTTGACTTGTGGTTTAGTTCTTGGTTAGTACATGCCATTTGACCATAAATAGTGTCATGGGAATGTCTTCTCTTACTTTATTCAGGTATTACTGTAAGTGGATATTCACTTCTCTCTCTCTTTTTTTTTTTTCATTTAGCAGAACAAGATGATAAGATATCCACTTTTTCGAGAAGACAATTCAGGGTGATATTTACATTATAAAAACATCATATTATTTGCAAGAATTATTACCTTTTTTTTTTTTTTTTTTTGAGACAGAGTCTCACTTTGTTGTTTATCCATTATCTGTCCACGGGCATTTAAGTTGCTTCAATGTCTTGGGTACTCTGAATAACCAACCTCTCTTCATCCTCTCCATCCCCCTACCCTTCTCAACCTTTGGTAACCACCATTCTACTCTTTGTCACCAGGAGATCAACTTCTTTTAGCTCCCACATGTAAGTGAAATCATGTGGTATTTATCTTATTTGGCTTATTTCACTTAACATAATGTCCTCCAGGCTCATCCATGTTGCTGTGAATGACAGGATTTCCTTCTTTTTATGGCTGAATAGTATTCCATTGTGTATATAAACCATATTTTCTTCATTCATCAATGGACATTTGAGTTGCTTCCACCTCATGGCTATTGTGAATAATGCTGCTGTGAATATGAGTTTACAAATATCTGTTCAGATTCCTACTTAAAAATCTTTTAGTATTTATAGAAGTAGACTTGATAGACCATGCAGTAATTCTATGTTTAATCTTTTGAGATACTACCATACCGTTTTCTATAGGGGCTGTACCATTTTACATTCCTACCAGTGATATACAAGGGCTTCAGTTTTTCTACATTCTCATCAACACTCTTTATTTTCTCTTTTTCTTTCTTAATTGCAGCAAAAAACACATATAATCTATCATCTTAACCATTTTAAATATACAGTTTAGTACTACATTTACATTGTTTTGCAACAGATCCATAGAACTTTTTCATCTTGTAAAACATAGATTCCATACCCATTGAATAACAACTCCCCATTTTCTCCTCCCCCTAGCCCTTGGCAACCACTGTTCTATCTTCTGTCAGTTTGACTATTGTAGACACCCCGTGTAAGTAGCACAGTATTTGTCTATTGGTGAGTGACCGATTTCAGTTAGCATAATGTCCTCAAGGTTTATTTGCGTTGCAGCATGCAACAGGATTTCATTTATTTTTAAGGCTGAATACTATTCCATGTGTGTGTATACCATTTTCTTTATGCATTTATCTGTCAATAGACATTTGGATTACTTCCATTTCTTGGCTATTGTGAATAATGCTGCAGTGAATATGAGTGTGCAAATATTCCTTCTAAATCCTGCTTTCCTTTCTTTTGTGTGTATGCCTTGACATGGGATTACGGTATCATATGGTGATTATAATTTTACTTTTTTGAGGAAACTCTGTACTGTTTTCCATGATAGCTGCACCTATTTACGTTTCCAGCAACAATGCACAAGCGTTCCTATTTCTCTACTTCTTTGTCAGCACTTTTTTTTTTCCTTTTAACTAGTGGCCATCCTGAACAAGTATGAAGTGATACCTCATTGTGGTTTTAATTTGCGTTTCCCTGATGATTAGTGATGTTGAACATCTTTTCATATGCTTGTTGGCCATCTGTATGTCTTGTTTGGAGAAATGTCTATTCATATTCTTTGCCCATTTTTAAATCGGGTTTTTTTGTTATTGTTGCTTAATTGTAGGGTTTCTTTATATATTCTGACTATCAAATATATGACTTGCAAATATTTTCTCCCATTCTGTAGGTTGCCTTTTCACTTTGTTGATTATATTTTTTGCACTGAAGTTTGTATTTTCAATGTAGTCTGTGTAGTCCAATTTATCTTTTGTTGCCTGTGTTTTTGGTGTCATATGCAAGAAATCATTGCCAGATTCAACACCATGAAGTTTTCCCTTATGTTTTCATCTAAGAGTTTTATAGCTTTAGCTTTTATGTTTAGGTCTTTGATCCATTTTTAATTAAATTTTGCATATGGCATAAGGTAAGGGTACGATTTCATTCTTCTGTGTGTGGATATCCAGTTTTCCCACCACCATTTGTTGAAAAGACTGTACTTTCCTTGATGAATTGTCTGTGTACCCTTGTCAGAAATCATTTGGCCTTATCAAAATCATATGCAAAGGTTTATTTCTGGGCTGTCTAATCTCTTTCATTGATCTATATGTCTATCTTTATGCCAGTACCCCACAATTTTGGTTATTGTAGGTTTGTAATATGTTTTGAAGCCAGCAGCCATGAGATCTCAAATTTTATTCTTCCTTTTCAAGATTGTTTTGGCTATTTGGGGTCCCTCGAGATTCCATATAAATTTTAGGATGGCTTTTTGTATTTCTGAAAAAAAATGCCATTGGGATTTTGATAGGGATTGCATTAAATCTGTAGATCAATTTGGGTAGTATTGACATCTTAACAATATTAACTTTTCCAGTTCATGAATGTGGAATATTTTTCTGTTTGTGTCATCTTTAATTTCTTTTAGTCACATTTTATATTCTTTTGCCTCTTTGGTTAAGTTTGTTTCTAAGTATCTCATTCTTTTTGATGCTGTTGTAATTGGGATTGTTTTCTTAATTTCCTTTTTGGATTGTTCATTGTTTGAGTGCTCAAATGCAACTGATGTATGTTGCATACAACTTTGCCGAATTCATTTATTCTTTGTTACAGTTTGTGTGTGTGTGTGTGTGTGTGTGTGGAATCTGTAGGGTTTCTTACATATAAGATCATATCATCTGTGAACGGAGATAATTTTACTTCTTCCTTTCCAATTTGGATGCCTTTGATTTCTTTTCTTGCCTAATTGTTCTGGCTAGGACTTCCAGTACTGTATTGAATAGAAAAAATAGAAAGTTTTTTTGTAGGGTAGAATATATGTATTATAAATAGAACATGACTTTGGAAAAGAATTTATTTTCTCGGAGACACAGCTTTTCTTACAAGGCACTGGCCTTTTATTGATGGTAATCTTTGGTTAGCCGAGATGCTTGCACTGAAACTGTTGCCTTTGAGTGTGTTATTGTGTTTGCCTCTGGGCTGTACTCAGTTCATATTCTTATTTAAGTATCCTAAAATCCTCGGAGGATTAAGTGGTTCCATCTTGTTGATTCCTCTCTCCCTTTTTTTTTTTTTTTTTGGTATATCAGTTACTCTTTTTTTTTTTTTTGAGACAGTCTCACTCTGTTGCCCGGGCTAGAGTGCCATGGCGTCAGCCTAGCTCACAGCAACCTCAAACTCCTGGGCTCAAGCGATCCTCCTGCCTCAGCCTCCTGAGTAGCTGGGACTACAGGCGTGTGCCACCACACCTGGCTAATTTTTCTATTTTTAGTAGAGACAGGGTCTCACTCTTGCTCAGGCTAGTCTCAAACTCTTGGCCTCAAGCAGTCCACCCGCCTCAGCCTCCCAAAGTGCTAGGATTACAAGTGTGAGCCACCAGTGCCTGGCCTTGATGATTCTTTTTGTACTTAAGATTTAATGCTTATGCTGAAGCATTCAAACAAATGAGGTGGGGTATAGACAAAGTAAGACAAAGCAAAATGATGATAGTTGTTGAAACTTAGTAGTGGATACAAGTGGCCCATAATATCATTCTTTCTTTTTTTATGACATTTTTATAATAAATGTTTTTTAAAACCCGCAAAAATTCCTGTCTAAAATAATGGTTCTTTGGGCTGTATATTTGCAGGCTGACCTTCATTTAAAAAAATCAGTGCAGCCAATGATAAGATTTTTCTAGTAAGTAATAATGCTTGATAGTAAGATGATAAGAGTTTGCCCCAGATAAAAGATAGACCATCTTTCATGTATTCTTTGAACTTAAATGACTTTTTTTCTCTTTTTATTTTAAAAGATTTCAAACTTGAGAAAAGTTAAAAGAATAGCAAAATGAATACCCTGTACCCATAACCTGCATTTACCAGTTGCAAAAATTTTGCCATGTTTACATTATCTCTCTCTATAGATATCCTTACTAATTTTCTATCATTTATTGATAAAAATATACACAAATATTTAACTGTAATTATGAATTTTTCTATTTCTTTCATTTTTATTAGTTTTTGCTACATTTATATTGAACTCTTAAGTGCAAAAACACCTAGGCTGTATTAGGTGTATTAGTTTACTATGACTGCTGTAACAAATTACCACAAATTTGGTGGCTTTAAACAACACAAATTTATTCTTTTACAATTCTGAAATGAGTTTTAAGGGACTAAAATCAAAATGTTGGCAGGGCTGATGCCTTCTGGAAGCCCTAAGGTCAAATACATGTCCTTGCCTTTTGCAGCTTCTAGAGGCGGTCCTCTTCATTCCTTGGTTCATGGCCCTGCATCAAATTACCTCTCCTCCTGCCTCCCTTCTCACATTGCCTTTTTCTGTAATCAAATCTCCCACTGCCTCCATTTTATAAGGACACTTGTGATTACATTAGGGCCTGCCCAGGTAATCCAGGATACCTCCCTATCTTAGGATCCTTAATCACATCTGCACTGTCCCTTTTAGCATGTAAGACAGTGTTTTACAAATTATAAAGATCAGGATGTGGACGTCTTTGGAGTGCCATTATTCTGCCTAGCATAGATGGCAGCATTTCCCAAATTGATCTGTAGATTCAATGCAATCCCTATCAGAATCCAAACTGGTGTTTCTTGCGGAAATTGTTAAGATCATCCTAAAATTCATACTGAGTCATAAGCAACCCAGAATAGCTAAAACAAATTTGAAAAAGAATAGTCAAAATAAACTTGAAAAAGAACAAAGCTGGAGGACTTATACTTACAGATTTCAAAGCTTTCTACAGAGCTACAGTAATTAATACAGTCTGGTACTGGCATAAAGATAGAGATACAGATCAGTGGAATTGACAGTCCAGAAATAAACTCTCGCATTTATAGTCAATTGATTTTTTATAATTTTCAAAATATTAAGTGTGTGCAACTGTTTTTGTTGTATGGATAGACTGTAAAATGCTGAAGTCAGGGCTTTCAGTATGCTTGCTGTCAGAACAGTGTTCATTGTACCCCTGTAGGTAAGTTTTTATCCCTCACCCCCTTCCCACCTTCCCCTCTTGTTAGTTTCCAATGTCCTTTTTGTCTTCTGTGCCTGTGTGTACCCATCATTTAGTGAGAACATGTGGTATTTGTTTTTCCATTCCTGAGATACTTTACTTAGGATAATTGTCTTCAGTTCCATCCAAGTTGCTGCAAGTGACATTATTTCATTTCTTTTTATGGCTGAGTAGTACTCCATAGTGTGTGTGTATGCACATACATACATACACACACCACATTTTCTTTATCCACTCATGAATTGATGGGCACTTGGATTTATTCCACATCTCTGCAATTGTGCATTGTGCTGCAATAAACATTTAAGTGCAGGTGTGTTTTTGATGAAGTGATTTCTTTTGGGTAGATACCCAGCAGTGGGATTGCTGGATTAAATGGTGGGTCCACTTTTAGCTCTTTGAGGAATTTCCATACTGTTTTCCATAGTGGTTGTATTAGTTTGCAGTCCTACCAATAATGTATAAGCATTCCTTTTTCTCTGTATCCATGCCAGCATCTGTTGGTTTTTTACTTTTTAATAATGGCCATTCTGACAGGGGGAAGGTGGTATTTTATTGTGGTTTTAATTTGCATTTCCCTGATGATTACTGATGTTGAACATTTTTTCATGTTTTTTGACCATTTGTCTATTTTCTTTTGAAAAAATTATGTTCATGTCTTTTTGCCTACTTTTTGATGGGATTGTTTGTTTTTTTATTGCTGTTTTGTTTGAGGTTTTTGTAGATTCTGGATATTACACCTTTGTTGGATGTATAGCTTACAATATTTTTCTCTCATTCTTTGTGTTGCCTGTTTATTGATTATTTCCTTTGCTGTGCAGAAGCTTTTTAATTTAATCAAGTCTCATTTATTTATTTTCGTTGGTACTGTATTTGCCTTTGGGGTCTTAGTCATAAATTCTTTGCCTCAGACCTACGTCTAGAAGAGTTTTACCTATGTTTTTTCTTCTAGAATTTTTATGGTTTTGTGCCTTACATTTAAGTCTTTAATCCCTATTGAATTAGTTTTTGTATATGGTGAGATATATATGATCCTGCTTCATTCTTCTGCATGTGGCTATTACAGTCAATTGATTTTTAACAAGGGTGTAAAGACAGTTCAATTGGTGACAAATAGTCTTTTCAACAAATGATGCTGGGACAACTGGTATCCACATGAAAAAAAAAATAAATATGTATCACTTCCTTACACCATGCTAAAAAGGAACTCAAGATGTATCATAGACCTAAAATCACTCAAAAATCTCTTAGAAGAAAATGTAAAGTATTGTGATCTTGGTTTTTTAGATATGACACCAAAAACATAAGTGACAAAAGAAAAATAAGATAAATTGTACTTCATCAAAATTAAAAACTTTTGTATATCAAAGGACACTATCAACTAAAGGAAAAAGCAACCCCAGAATGGGAAAAGATACCTGTAAATCATATGTACCTGATACAAGGTCCTTGTGTGCAAAATATATAAAGAACTCTTACAACTCAAAATTTAAAAAGATAAATAATCCAACTAAAAAATGGGCAAATGCAGGGCATGGTCCAGTAGTTCCAACTGCTCAGGAGGCTGATGCAGCAAGATTACTTGAGCCTGGAGTTTGAAGCTAACTTGGTCAACCTAGTGAGACCTTGGATCTTTTTTTTTTTTTTTTCTAAAGGGGGCTGCAAAGGACTTGAATAGACATTTCTTCAAAGAAGATATACAAATGGCCAATGAGCACAAGAAAAGATGGTTAATATCATTAGTCACTAGGAAAATGTGAATCAGAACCACAATGATATACCACTTTACACCCTCAAGAATGACTAAATTGAAAAGACATATAACATTCCACTCATTCTGAGGTGTCACATTCATATGATGCTACTCTTCTAAGATCACAATTTATTTAATTCCTTTGAAAGATTAACTGAAGCATTGTTATTTCATAAAGATTCTCTGTAATAAGGGGCAGCCAAAATATTTTAGGCAAAATTTTGAATGGTACTCTTAGTAATATTCTGTTACTTAGTATCTTTCATTGTACAATTTGTTTGTCATGCACTAATTCTTGAATTTTTTTTAAATAAAGAGCAGAGAGACAAGAAATGCTAGTGGTGGAACAGACCTGGTGACTTCCATTTTATTTAGCAAAGTATCTGATGCCTGTTCTTTAACCCCATATAGTTTTTGTTTCTAACTCCTCTTCATAAGCATATTCATTCATTGTGAAAATTATATTCAGTAGTTCAAGAGCTCTTAAGCTGAGAGAATATGGAAACTTGCTGGTAACGTGCCAGTGAATGTTGTATTGAAGATTAAATAGCTCATCCTGCAGCTGCTCTGCATGTGAAACCTTTATTGACTTCAATTCTCAATTAACTCATTTGGTCTGTAGCTTCAGGCCAAAATGGGGCATTGATTGAAGATGGAAAAAATGAATATATGAGAAGGCGTTTTAGTTTCCTAGGGCTACTGAGCTGTTATGTGTTAATGTGTCAGTTACCCTGACACATTATACCACAAACTGAGTGCCTTAAAACAACAGAAAATTATTCTCACACAGTTCTGGAGGCTAGAAGTCCGAAATAAAGGTGTTGGCAGGGCCATACTCTCTCTGAAGGCTCTAGGGGAGGAATCTTTCTTTGCCTCCTCTAGTTTTTGGTGGTTGTGGCAATTCTTGGTGTTCCTTGGTTTATAGGTGAGCCATTCCAATCTTTTCTGTCTTCACATGGCCTTCTCCCCGCGGGTCCCTGTGTCTTAACATGGCATTCTCCTTTCTGTGTCTGTCTCCAAATGTCCCTTGTAAGGTGTCTTACAAGGGTGCCAGTCATTGGATTAGGGCCCACCTTAATCCAGTATGACTTTATCTTAAGGATTATACCTGGAAAGACCATCTTTCCAAATAAGGACACATTTACAGGTTTTGGGGGTTAAGAGTTCAACATATCTTTTTTGCATAACACATTTCAACCCATAACAGAAGAGTATATATTTTTGTCTTAAAATATATTTAATTCTGAAATTGTGAAATAATTTGTAAGTATAGTGTTTTCACAGAGAGTTAACATGAAGTGAATTTAATGAAGAGCAATGAACAATAAGAGAAAGAAGGAATGATCAAGCTTGGGCCATTGTAAATTTTGATGTATAGGAAAATCCAAACCTTAACTACTGATCTCTAGTTATCTCTCTTGCAGTCTATGGTAGTTTATTTTTCTTAAGTCAAGACCTTCACTCCTCAGTTGGACTCAAGCGTGATCTACGTATATAGCCTTCCTTTTGGAAAGAGGCTGTGTTTATGGTCAGAATATCAGAATAGATGAACATATTTTAAGACCAGAAGAATTGATTTTTGTGGCCAGGCGTCTTGTTAGGCCTTTCACTGCCATCGTGAAAAATTCAAAATCCATGTAACAAGTAGTAGAGAAAGTATTTCAACTTTCACCAGAACTTCAATTTCCGACTAGAGATTTTCTTACGTATCAATCAGAGTTCCTAGTTGAGACCAACTGAATCTACTACACCTAGTTTAAGTAGGAAGGATTTATTGGAAGATTTTAGAGTATGTGTAGAGAACAAAGCTTTAGATGTCCACAGAATCAAACTTTGATGTAGAACAGCTAGGAATGCTCCAGACAGTTGAAACACAGAGCTATATACTCTGGGGCAGTTTTAGCAACAACATTGCGATGGCCTGAATGTTTGTGTCCCCCACAACATTCGTATGTTGAAATCCTAATCCCCTAATGTGATCGTGTTAGGAGGTTGGGCCTTCGGAGCCCTCATAGGTGGTATTAGTCCCTTAAAAAAGGGACCCCAGAGAGCTCTCTTGTCTTTCCGTTACGTGAGCATATAAATCTGTAATCTGGAAGAGGGCCCTCACCAGAACCTGACCTTGCTGGTACCCTGATCTCAGACTTCCTGCCTCCAGAACTGTAAGAAATCAATTTCTGTTGTTTATAAGCCACCCAGTTTTAATAGTACTTTGTTATAGCAGCTCAAACTAAGACAAACACTATCTGTGCCACTTCCCAGATCCTACCTTTAGCACTTAGTAATTGTGACCCTGGGCAAGTTAATTAACTGCTTCTTGTCTCAGTTTTACCATCTGGAAAGTGGAGCAGATAAAAGTACCTAACTAAAGAGTTGTTGTGAGCATTAAATGAGTTCTTACAGGTTCTTATAACAGTGTCTAGACATGTAGTGTGTTAGTTTGCTAGAGCTGCTGTAACGAAGTACCACGAACTGCATGGCTTAAATAATAAAATTTTGTCATCTCATAATTCTGGAGGCTAGAAGCCCCAAATCAAGATACCAGTTGGTTTGCTTCTTTCTGAGGCCTGCGAAGGAGAATCTGTTCTATGCCTCTCCCCTAGCTTCCGGTGATTTGCTGGCAGTCTTTGGAGTTCTTTGCCTTGTGGAACCACTAACCCAATCTCTGCCATTATCTTCACATGGCATTCTGTATTGGTGGCTATCTTTGTCCAAATTTTTCCTTTTTAAAAGGACACCAGTTATATTGGATTAGGGACTTCATCTTAACAATGTCTTAATTATGTCTAAAATGACCATATTTCTAAATAAGGTCACATTCTGAGGTACTGGCGATTAGGACTTCAACATATGAATTTTAGGAGGACACATTTCAACCCGTAACACATAGTAAGCACTATTTGAGTGTTAGTTACTATTGTAATTGTTATTTCTGATAACTAGTTGTATTATGACTCCATATAATTCTTCTCACCTTTTGCATTAATGCATTACATCTATAATGTATGGATTAGAGAGAAAATTTTCTCAGAGTTAACTTTAAGCCCTTAAATTTTATAAACATTAGTAATAACTGTTAATAACTTTCATGTTATTTCTTCATTAGTAAGGACTCTTCAGAGTGTGGATATGAGATTTTCATATAGCCATATACTACTTGTTTTTTTAAGTAAAATTCAGATATAGAATAAAAATATGGCTAGAAGTTGTTATGGTAACTCACATATATATATATGAAGATTCTGTGGTTATAGATGTTTGTATATGACAGGTACTATTCATAGAGAATAAGATATATATAGATACATATTTTCCTTATCTTTTATATCTGTATTATAAACATGATTTATTTATATTATTATTTGTCAGAGTGCTTTATATTGTAAAATAAGATCCTTTATTGACCTGATTTTTAAAGGAGTAAAAAAAGGACTTCTGTCAGTGGATTTATGTGGACTTTGTTTCTTTTCATATTGCATCTAATCCAGTATAGTATAATCACTGCGTTTTTGTAAGTATGATCCCTGCGTGATAGTCCTGCTAGATCTTCTGAAATCTGAGGTGAAAAAAGCAAGGGATGTATGGTATCCTGTGGAGAAATAGATTTGGGAAATGTTTTATTTTATATTCCTATTTTGGATGTTTATCACGTACAGTAATGGTTCTAAGGAATATTGTAGTAACGAAGTCTGCTTTATTTTGTGTTTAACCCAGCATTTCCTAAAGTTATCATAATACCTATTAATATATTGCAGAGTCAGTGTCCACCAAGCTTTTGGAATGGCTGGACCTGAGAGAAGCAGTTCCTCCAGTTTCCATAATTAAGAATTATATGAATATTTTAGCTCTTTGGGAACACAGCCTTTTAATGTATAAGTGTATTGTTCAACTTTTTGGATGGGGGACTGCCTGGTTTATAATTCTGTTTTCCAGTTTGTTAACAAAGCTATAATGTAAATGTAGGATTGATGTCTGTTGTCTTTGTTTAGACACTGCCTAGCAAATAGGAGGCATTTAAATGGCTATTTGAAAGAGAAAATCAAAGTCATACAGATCCTTCTTGATGTCTTTTATAAGTATAGCAAAGAGGGAAAATGATTTTGTTGTTGTTGTTGTTGAATAAACTCTGTAGTTCTGTTTGATGTATTTCTGTTGCAGTTTTTCTCTCTTTTTTAAAAGTCTTATTTAGGTATAATTGATATGCAATAACCCGTGCTTGTTTAAAGTGTGCAGCTTGATAAATTTTGACATATTTATATGCCTGAGAAACCATCAACACAATCAAAATAAGAAACATACTCATCACTCCCAAAAGTTTCCATGTGAGGCCTCCCTCCCACCCTTCTCCAAAATTCTCTCCAGTCCTCAGGGAACTGACCTACATTCTAGCTTGCATTTTCTAGAATTTCCTTTCTATCTATAATCATCTGTTCATTGCTTCTCTTTTTCTCTGCATTCTTTTAGGCCGAGTATTTTTTATGATTATAGTTTATCTCATTTGTTGACTCATTAGCTCTAAACTTGTATTTTTATTTGTTGCTTTGGGGTTTATAGTAAAACATCTTTAAATTACCAATATTTATCTTCCCTGCATTCCAAGAAGATATTCCCTGTGGTTATAGTGTATTATTATTTTTATATATTGCAAGATTATATTTGCTAATATTTTGTTGATGAATTTTTGCATGTATGTTCTTAAGGGAGATTGCTTTGTAGTCTTTCTTTCTGGGGTATGCAATGTCTTTGGTTTTTGTATCAGGGCAATCAGATTTGCTAGTATTTTGAAGATTTTTGTGTCTATTTCTAGAGGTATAATGTTCTGTACCATTTTTTTTTTTCCTACTTTTGGGCAGTGTTCCCTCTTTCATTGTGTAGAATTGATTCTTTAATGATGGTGAAAACATCTGGGCCTGTAGAGTTCTTATTTTGAATGTTTTAAACTACAAATTCAATTTCCTTAATAGTTATAGATCTACTGAGATCATCTTGTATGAGTTCTGGTAGCATTTCTAAGTTGTTCAGCTATTCATAGTATTCTTCTATCTTTTTTTTTTTTTTTTTTTTGAGACAGAGTCTTGCTCTGTTGCCCGGGCTAGAGTGCCGTGGCGTCAGCCTAGCTCACAGCAACCTCAGACTCCTGGGCTCAAGCGATCCTTCTGCCTCAGCCTCCCAAGTAGCTGGGACTACAGGCATGCGCCACCATGCCCGACTAATTTTTTTCTATATATATTTTTAGTTGTCCAGATCATTTCTTTCTACTTTTTAGTAGAGACGGGGTCTCGCTCTTGCTCAGGCTGGTCTCGAACTCCTGACCTTGAGTGATCCACCCGCCTCGGCCTCCCAGAGTGCTAGGATTACAGGCGTGAGCCACCACGCCCGACCTCTTCTATCTTTTAATGCCTGTAAAGTGTATCTGTAGTGGTATCCTCTTTCATTACTGATACTGGTAATTTGTCTTCCTCCTTTTGTTCTTTTTTGGTCTTACTAAAGGGTTATCAATTTTATTGAGGTATTCAAAGAATCAACTTCTTGGTTTGATTGATTTTCTCTATTTTTCTGTTTTCAATTTCATTGATTTCTTTTTATGAGCTCTCATCTTACTGGGTTTATTTTACTTTTTCTAGTTTTTTGAGGCAGGATTTTGCATTATTGATTCGAGACCTTTTGTTTTGTAATAATGTATTTTTTTCTGAAAGTACATCTAGTGTTATTATTAATAAATTCCCTCTAACTGCTGCTTTGGTTGCATCACACAGATTTTGATGTTGTATTTTAATTTTCATTCAATTCAATATTAAAAAAAATTCCTTAGATAGCCTTTGTGATCCATTGATTATTTGAAAATGTGTTAATTTGTAAAGTTTAGAAAATTCTCTAGTTTGATTCTATTATGATCAAAGAGCAAAGTTTGTATGATTTCAGTTCTTTTAATTTTATAAAGTTTATTTTATGGCCCAGGACATAGTCTATCTTGGTTAATGTTCTATGTGAAGTTGAACAGAATTTGTATTGTTTTTGTTGGGTGAAGTATTCTGTAAGGTGTCAATTAGATCCTTTGTTTATAGCAGTGTTCATTTTTTCTGTATCCTTGCTGATTTTATTCAGTGCATCTAGAGAGATACTGACTCTTATTTCTGACTAGGTACTTATTAGAAGGTAGGCACTAAATAAAGCACCTGGAATATCTTTATGTAAGTAAAAAAGATTTTGTTTAAATCCATGTTTTTAAACCATAATGTCATATCAACAATACCACAGTTAGTGAGGAAAAAAGGAAAAACTGCGCAGAGGAACAGATACATGACGCATTGTCTTTCTGTTTTCCCTGGGCAATATGTTGTGCTAGCTGAAACAGACATAGAGTAAGATTTAGGAAAGGAAAACTAATCCCCATTTTTAATAGTAATGTTTTTTTCCTTCCCCTTGTACTGAGAGACAGAAAAAAGAAGTAAGGCTTTTGGTACCAAATTTCCATGAAGCTTTGAAGAACAAGAAAGATCAACAAGCCCTGAGAAGTCCTTTGGACTTTAGAAATAAAAAGATTCAGCTAAAGGAGTTTACTTAAGCCCAAGGCTATTCTGTGCATAGTTTATGCAGTAATACCAACTAAGAATTGGTTAGAAAAGTACAAATTTTAACCTGTGTTCATTTTCTGTAATATTAAATTCCTTAAGATTATGTATCTGTTCTTCAGGGTCTTCTCCCTATCTCCATAAAAAGAACAGGGGTTAGCAACTAATACCCCATTATGAAAATAATAGCTTATTTATATGTAATTTTTTATGGTTTATAAAACATACTTTGTGCATATTAGCTCATTTCATCCATACAACCCTGCTTGATTTCCAACATAGGCTTTTTAATCTTCACTTTCTGAGTCTCAGAAAGGTTAAGTGATTTTTTTCAGGTCATAGAATTGAGCAGATTTTTTTTCTTTTTTTCTTTTTTTTTTTTTTGTGAGACAGAGTCTCACTCTGTTGCCCAGGTTAGAGTGCAGTGGCCTCAGCCTAACTAACAGCAACCTCAAACTCCTAGGCTCAAGCGATCCTCCTGCCTCAGCCTCCTGAGTAGCTGTGACTACGGGAATGCGCTACCATGCCTGGCTAATTTTTCCTATATATTTTTAGTTGTCCAGCTAATTTCTTTCTATTTTTAGTAGAGACGGGGGTCTCGTTCTTGCTGAAGCTGGTCTCGAACTCGTGAGCTCAAACAATCCACCCACCTCAGCCTCCCAGAGTACTAGGATCACAGGCATGAGCCACTGCACCTGGCCCGAATTGAGCAGATTTGAGCACAGATGTTCCCATTCTTAGTTCAATATTTTTTCTATCATACTTTGCCTCTGAAGGATGTACCTGTATTCTCTAAAATGTTAGTAAGAAGTAACTTTTAATTAAAAGATATTTTTACTGATTTTAAAGATGTTTCAATGAATATTTACTATTTTATTTTATGTAAAGATTAATTTCAAAGATTATTAGAAAGGTTTAATAGGTTTTCAAACATTAACTTATGAATATCCTTTTATATGAACTTATTTAATATCCTTTGCTTATTTACCCATTGGAAACTATAAATTCTTTTTATGTTTTTGATGGTAATACCTTTATCTGTTTCATTTACTACAAATATTTCCTCTATTTTCTTTTTCTTTTGTTTTTTACTGTTTTTCATTAAAAAATAGATATTTGGTTGTTAAATATTTCTTGTAATTCATTTATTTATTTAAAGGTTAAGAAATTGGCCAGGCATGGTGGCTCATGCCTGTAATCCTAGCACTCTGGGAGGCCGAGGAAGACGGATTGTTTGAGCTCAGGAGTTTGAGACCAGCTTCAGCAAGAGCGAGACCCCATCTCTACTAAAAATAGAAAGAAATTAGCTGGACAACTAAAAATATAGGAAAAATTAGCCAGGCATGGTAGCGCATGCCTGTAGTCCCAGCTACTCGGGAGGCTGAGGCAGGAGGATCGCTTGAGCCCAGGAGTTTGAGGTTGCTCTGCTAGGCTGGCGCCACGGCACTCTAGCCCAGGCAACAGAGTGAGACTCTGTATCACAAAAAAAAAAAAAAAAAAAATTACTTTTCCTCAGTAGTTGCAATAGTATTCTATTCTTTCTTAAAAATTTTTTCCAGTGATTGGTTTTATACATTTATGAGAATTTTTCTGTTTTTCTAATTATGTTTAGGTTATCACATATTAAAATCTTATATTAAGCCCATGTTATTCTTTATTTTCTATAAGCCATCATTTCTGCTTTTGTGCAAATACCTCAGGACTTTAAAATTTTTGCTTTATAATTTTATTGTGTTTTTAATTAGATTACACATTATTAGAATTACCCTGCAATTGTACATAGAAATTTTTCTTTAAAGTGTTTTTCCCCATAGGTGTGTTTTGTCATCAGATTCAAGATACCTACATAAATACGATTAAAACACCAAATATAAGAATAAAACACTCTTTGCAGTTATAATAATGAAATGAAAATCAAAATGTTTATGCAGTTGTCCTTGGAATTTGGGATTACTTTTACTCTAAATTCTGTGTTTTCTAAGGTTTCTTTAATGAAATAATTTTGTTTTTAATGAGCCATGATTCTGTGTGTGTGTGTGTCTGTCTGACCGTCTGTCTGTCTATGGATGTATCTTTAAAACAATTTTTAAAAAATGCTGGGAACATTATTTTTTGGTACTGTTAGTAAGTAGACCTTAAATCTCATTTTTGATTAGATAAATTAGTTCTATCAGTATTACAACCCTTACAACATTCATGTCGTTTGGTGTTATTTGTGGTTTTTTGTTTTGTTTTAAGTTATTTCACTCAGTGTTCAGTAGTAACTGTGTTCTTTATACCGTATCTGATATGGTAGCAAAGAAGATTGATACTTCAGAATGAGTTCAAATGTGGTTGTTGTGATAAGCCCCAATCTTTGCAATATAATTTATTTTAATTTCAGAATGAGTTTAAATGTGGTTGTTGTGATAAGACACCCAACCTTGGCAATATAATTTATTTTAATTTCAAAGGTAAAATATTGTTGAATGGATTCTAAAAGGGCATCTTTTCTCTCCAGATTACTGTTTATCAGTCTTCTAGATAACCCTCTATAAACCACAGTTTTATATTCTGATACTTGCTTTTGTGAAAAGGCTTTAAGTCTGAATTTCTTAATCGGGCAAGGATGTGAGGAAGAATCAAATGTGGAGCTTTTTAGATAGCATAATTTTATGATTGTGTTCCAAGAATGGCCTCAAGAAATAATATATAAGTAAATAACTAAAAATTTAAAAAGTCAACAGACTGGGAAAATTCTCATAACAGGTATGGTAGGCACACAGCGACTATTATTATATAATTAATACAGAGTAATTTAAGAAAAAGAGAAGGAAGCAAAAATTTTTTAGAGATTCTCAAGAGGAAATATTGTTAGTAAACCGTATTCAGCTTTATCACCTAAAAAGTCAGATTAGATCATCAATAAGAACATATTTCTTATAGCAGCATATAAAATATTCAAAACAATGATAATATCCACTGCTGCCTATGGTTAGATTACTCCCGCAGATTACTAAGAAAAACATACAAAGTGATATAGTCCTTTTGAAAAGTAGTTTGATAATTAGTATTAAGAAACTTAAAAGTGTTACTTTGATCTAATAATTCTGTCTTAGAATTTTTCCCAAGGAAATAATTCTAGATATTTAAAATCTTTATATATAGAGCTGTTTAAAGTAGTTATTTATAGTAACAAACATTCCATCTTAAGGAGAAGGTTAAATAAGTTTTTGGTTCATTCATTTGTTGAAATATTGGGCAGTTGTCAAAAATTGATATTTACGAGAACTCTAATAGGGTAGGTAAATATTTATAAAATTAAGTTAATAAAGAAGGCATTGTAAATAACTATAATTAAAATAAAAACAGCAAAACAACTCATGGGTAGATTTAAAAAGAATATAATAAACATTCACTTTTTTCTTTTTTTTTGGAGATGGGGTCTTGCTGTGTTGCCCAGGCTGGTCATGAACTCCTGGGCTCAAGCGATCCTCCTGCCTTGGGCTCCCCAGTAGCTGGCATTACAGGCACATGCCACTGTACCTGGCTAGCAGACATTTACTTTTAAGGTCAATCAAGATATTAAATATTTTAGAAACTTCTGAGGATTGTTTGTAATTTTTCTGAGATATATATCTGAATGGTGTTCTTTGCAAAGTTGGTGTGTAGGAGGGAGCCACTGTCATTGGTAAGTAACTTTAGCCAGCTGCCCAGACCCTGTACATCAGTTTTTCCTTTCTCTGTTCTTTCTCACATAAACTTCCAGGGAGAAGATATATGCTATTTTGGTGTTACTTGAGAATTGGGGATTCATAAATTTCTCAGATGTATTTCTGGAAATTCCAGTGATCCACTTGGCAGCGATTGCCTCTATGTTGTAGGATTATATGAATTTTTCTCCTTTAAAAATTTCTCTGATTTACAGAAATTCTTTAACAAGTATGGTCTTTTTTTAAAAGATTATCCAGTTACTAGTTAATAGTCTTTGCATCAAACTCTTCTTCCTGAGATAATGTATTCTGCTTTTCCTAGAGTGTCTCATGTGTGTTAATCCCATCCAGACATTGTGCATTTTACCTCTGCAATTGGATTTGTGCCTTTACTATCCATGTCTTTACTTAACATGTTCGGTCTTTTCTTTTTTTGAATATATGGAATATAGTTATAATAACTGTTCTAATGTTCTTGTCCAATAATACTATAATCTGTGCCATTGGCTCATACTTACTTTATATTTAATGGAGAAATATAAAAATGCAAAAAACACATTTTTAACATGTCTAAGCTATACTACTGCCCACCAAACTTAAGAATTAGAGTATTATAAATATGTTGTATTACCTATCTCTCCTAACTTTTCTGAATGTTATTAATGTTTGTATGTGTCCCAGATAATATATTGTTTCTTCTCATATTTTTAAAAACTTAATAAGAATTATTTCTTGCTTTATGTATTCTTCCAAAACTTGTTCTTTTTCCTTAACATTATGTTATTGAGTGATCGATATTGATATGTATAACCCTGTCACTTGTTTGTTTTTCCTCCCCTATAGTAGTACTTTGAATGAATACAATTTTATTTTTCTGTTCTCCTGTTGATGATTATTTGGGTTTTCAGCTTTATTTCATTTTTAACAATGCTGCTATGAACATTCTTGTACATGTCTTCCAATATACACCTAGGAATGGAATATTTTGATCATGGGGGATACTCATATGGAGCATTATTAGATAATCCAAAACTGTTTTCCAAAATGGTTTTTACTAATTTACAGTGTTCACATGTATGTACACATACATATGTACATTATATATGTACATATATACATGCATATACACATACATATGGATAACACCACAACTGCACTTCCTGGCCAAATACATTCACTTTGTTTTTTTTTTTGTTGTTTGTTTGTTTTAAGATTATTATTTATTCTCAAAAGTAGAATCATTGATTTAGAGAGTGTGAACTTTTTTTTCTGTTTTGCTACCCACCTTATTTTAATTTTTGTATTATTTTTCATGACTTCCTGTTTACTCTTTAAGTTTAGTTGTATTTATTATGAAAGTTATACATGCAAAATATACTCAAATTTATTCTACAAAGTTTGTCGTTAAAAAATGTCAATCCTCTGTCCTCTTCTCCACCCCATTTACTGTTTCTTATTTGGAACATTTAGCTCCAGAATAAAGTTATTTATTAAATAGAAAACATTTTGGAAACTGTATTTTTTAAAATATGGATTTTTAAAAGGGAACTGTGTTCAACAGCAAATCTGTTTCTTTGAAGAAATTATATGATGTTTTGATACCCTGATATTTATTCAATATTGAAATATTTAAATGTGTGTGTTTTTTAAAACAGATTATCTTTCTCAAGGAATAGATCTTTCTGGAATAGAAGTAATAGAAAATGATCTGCTTTTTATTGCAAGAGCTCGACTTGAAGTGGAAAATCAAGCTAAGCGCCTATTGGAACAAGGTGTGGAGACTCAGGTAATAAAAATAATATCACTTTTTTAATGTGAAAAATGTTATAATACAGATGAACATTTTACTTCAAGTTCAAAAAAGTAATATATATCTTCATTTTTTCACTGAGGAAGTATGTCTACAATTTAATTTAGAGAGTAGGGCATTTATAAGGAAAATTTATTTAATACATATCTAATATGTTTAATTCTAAAATAGACCTAAGATATTTAATGTATAATGTATGTCACATGAAATATATGATGTGCATATGCAGATAGTTAATACCTGTTGAGCTGCTTGTTTTGTCCAAGGCACTGTTACTCATTGTAAGCCTTTTAACAACCCATAGAATGGGAGAAAATATTTGCAACCTACCCACCTGACAAGGAATTAATAACCAAGATATACAAAAAACTGAAATGACTCAATAGGAAAAAAGCAAATAATCCAGTTAAAATGGGCAAAATATCTGAATAGACATTTTTCAAAGAAGACATACAAATGGCCAACAGGTTTATGAAAGAAGGCTCATCATCACTAATCATCAGAGAAACACAAAACAAAACTACGATGAGATATCTCACCCCAGTTAAAATGGCTTTTATTCAAAAGACAGGCAATAACGAATGCTGGAAAGGATATAGAGAAAGGGAACCTTTCATACACTGTTGTTGGGAATGTAAATTAGTACAGTCACTATGGAGAACAGTATGAGGTTCCTTAAGAACTAAAAATAGCACTCCCATATGATCCAGCAATTCTACTGGGTGTATTCAAAAAAAAGGAAACCTGTATTGTTACCAAAAGCTCAGCACTTGCCCTCAGGCCACATCAGAAGAACGAGGATAAGTGGTTTTAAAAGGCCAGCAAGTGGAGAAGATGGAGACGCCTGCCTAAAATGCCGTCCTCCTCATAGTAAGAAGAAATACGGAGCTTTTAAAGAGAGGATTCTCACTTCTAGACTATTGTTGCTCAACTACAGTTGATGATTCTGATCATCCCATCTCCCCTAAGACAATCCGATGACCAGGACCTCCTCCATGCTGTTGGGCTGAGCCATCTCCTGTAGCACAGAGAACAGAGGACACTTCTCTGCCCCTCTGACCACTGGCCTGAGGCAGGGATGTAGGTCCTAATTCCCCAAAAGGAGTGGGGCATGTTTTAAAGAGACAGAAAATATTTTTGCCATTTTTTTCAGGCCATTCCCTCTGTTACAGTATATCAAAGAGATGTCTGCAATCCTGTGTTTATTGCAGCACTACTCACAATAGCCAAGATATGGAATCAACCTAAATGTCCATCAACGGATGAACGGATAAAGAAAATTTGGTACATATACATAATGGAATATTAGCCACAAAAATGAACGAAATCCTGTCATTTGCAACAACATGGATGGAACTAGAGGACTTGACAACCAAACTGTTTGGAAGAATCGACCACCCTTACTGTCTCCTTTTCTTTACTTCTCATGTAGTCCCCCAGTCTATACTATTCTGGCATTTAACATGCCTTCAATAAATCTATTTTCAGGGAGGTCTCCAGAGAACTCCCAATTTCCCAAAAGACTTGACCTTATTTGCTTATCTCAAATATTTGACACTGGTGACCATTTTAACTTCTTGACACCTCCTCTTCTCTTAGTTTCTCTAATCCCAGTCTTTCCCATTTTTCTTCTTTTTCTCTTAACATTGCTCTTGGTGTTCTTCCCTATTCTCAGCAACTTCTGCTTGCTTCCTTAATGACTGTGTTTCCTTTATATGTTTGACCTCTTTTTACTCCAAATGCTTTTTTCCTTGATGATCTCATATATTCCTCTCATACATTCCCATTTGTTGATAACTTTCAAATCTCAATCTGCATCCCAGCTCTCTATTCTAAATTTTGGCTCTGTACATCTGCCTGCCCACAGAATGCTTATATTGGTTAAGGTTTGTTTGTAGAGAACAGAATCTACTTTAGCAAGTTTTAGTAGACAGGGATTTATCATAGGATATCATTGGGAGGGCTCAAGAAAAAGACCATAATCTGAGTGTCACAAAACTACTGTATGATGCAGAATTGGGCAACTTGGGCAGGTTTTGCTTCTTCCATGTCAGGAAACTGCCCACTCCTTTTGTTATCCTTCAGTGCGGTTGAAAGCTTCAGAGCTATATTTCCTCTGACATGATCTAGGTCAGCAAAATGGATGCCCTCTGTTCTGCCTTTTGACTTTTCTGAAGCTAGGGACTATATACATCAGAACCTTGCCAGAAAAAACATACTAAAAGGAATCAAGAATGTGTGTTAAACAAGCTCATTCATAGTATCATCCATATTATTCCATGTGGACATTGCAGTGACTTTCTAACTCAGAATATTAAAAAACAGCATTGTCACATGTATCTTCTCCTGTGTTCATGGAAATTTAGGAATCAGCTAACCTAAGGACCAACAAACTTTTTCAAGGAGGCAAATAGTAATTATTGGTTTAGACTTTTTGGGCCATTTAGTTTCAGTCATAACTATAGAACTCTGCTTTTATAGCAGGAAAGCAGCCATAGACAATATGTAAATTAACTTGGCTATGTTCCATTAAAACTTTATAAAAATAAGCGATGGGCAGATTTGTTCCATGGGCATAGCTCATAGACCCCTGGTCTAATCTGAATGTTTCCGTCTTCTCATTTCATACCCTTAGCTTTCTTAACCTGATGACTATAGTTGTCTCCTATTAGTTTCTCTAATTTCCACTTAAAAGTCATACTGTCTCCAGAATGATCTTAATATAAGGGATATCTAACTATGTCCATTTACCACTTAAAATTCTTCAACAACTTTCAATGTAAAAGAGAAAGTATTTTTCAAGGATAGTTATTCCTAACTATAGCGTATTTTAGATATTTTATTGTATTGTGTACATTTTAACAGTTGTCAAATTTGACTTTAGTTTTTAACACATCGACTGCCACACTAGTAAAAAAAATTTTTCCTTGGGGCCACAGTGTTTTGTTACGAAAATAGAATAAAAACTTTGAAAAACATTTGAAACGATCCTTTCTAATTTAATGAAAAATTCGTTATTTTTTTTTATTGTTTTCTGTGTGAGTTATATGCAACTGAAAAATAATTCTCACTCTCCCACGGTGAAGAGACATGTGAGTTACATATGCTTCACAAGGCCCCAGGTTGAAAACTAGCATGAGTTAAATACAACTCACATGGTAGTTAATGTGTTCATATTAAAAATTAAGAGACTCACAAACTTTTAGGAAATTAATATTCCTTAAATATTGATAGTTTTATTATATGTCCATGTTACTGAAAGCTTAGCCACTTGTCCATGAGGCCAAATCAGAAGAACCAGGACAAGCAGTTTGAGGAGGAAAGAAAGAGAGTTTATTTTACCAACAAAGGAGGAAATGTGATAGACTTTCTCATCTCAAAATCCCAAATTTCCTGAACATAGGTGGAAATACAGAGCTTTTAAAGGGAGGGTTCTCAGCTTCAGGTAATTACTGTGGTTAACTATCCTAAAACTCCCATCTCTGCCAAAAACAAGCCTGTGAACTCCACCAGCCGCCCACCTGGGGGGCTGGCACCACTTGGGAGTTTTAACAAAAGACTTAACCAGACTATATAAAGTTAATCAAAAGATTATTAAAGTAGGCGACTGTTACTCTCTAAGCAATGGTGTGTTTTTAATCAATAAGATTAAGTTAAAAAGATAAGAAAAAGTATAAAAGTATTGTGTGTCTACATGAGTAGATGTGGAGTGATCTGCATAGATCTTAAGAAAAACAGGAGTCAGCTATATTTTGTTGTATGTCTCAGCATGGTTCACAGGAGGGTATATTCTGCTCAGACCTATGTCCCTCACAAAGTTAGATTTCTGGCTTTTCAGAGTTAAGAGTATTAAACCCTTAATTAATAGTGATGTCACTGAGATAATGCTTCTTGGGAACCGGGGTGTCTTAGTGGAAAGATCCTTTGTTTTGGCACTACTGCCTTTTCTTGTTGGAGAGCAACAAGACAGATGTCACCCAGCTGTGTCAGCAGGCAGTTTAGGAATTAAGAGTGAAACTAACCTTTATTGAAGGCCTGTTCTTTGCCACATTTTGTGTTAGTCACTACATTTGTTATCTCAATTGTAATAATCTGTGAGGAAGATATAATTATCCACTTTCTGTATTGTTAGGGAAACAAAGACATGGAAAGGTTAGGAAATTAACTGAAGATTACACAGTTGGCAAGTGGTAGAATCATGGTCTGCGCCTGCTTTCTCCTTTTCTTTAATAAGACCAAGCGGTTTATTCTAATTTTGTTAAATAATTGCATTGAAAATTATTTGACAGTTTGTAAAGCAATTTATCTTGAAAAGGGAATTTTTATAGCATAAAATTTTTTTAGGAACTCTCCATATGATGAATAATCTAAACTTGTCTCTCAGTATTCTTCAGAATTTTTGTTCTCTGGCCAACTTTTTTTCTCCATCCTTTGAAATTACTATTTTAGACTTCCTCTTCTTTCCTTCAACCTTCCCCCTGCCGCTATACCCCCCATTTTACTCTGAGCAGATGCTCTTAATTTCCACTTCACAGAGAGGCCTCGCACACCACCTGTGCTCTAAATCCTATTTTCTTCTATTTTCTTGGAACTTTGTCTTGTTGATATTTCCATCTCTCATTTCCATCTTCATCCTCTCCCTTGTGCTCTCTCCTTCTCATCTGCATTTAAACATGCACATTTTATGGCACTCTCCCTGAGTTCTCTGCTTTTCAGTCTCACAAGCTTTCTTTTAGTTTTTCACATCCCATTTTCCTTCCTTTGTGCTCTTTTTATGCCTAGAATACTCTTTCCGCTTCCTATTAAAACAGATACTACAGCTTATATGTACTTTATTCTCAAATTATATTCTCCCATTTATCAGAATTCATTGAAATAGTTAAATGTATAATTAATATTTATCTAGCAGAGAGTTCCTGTGGCTGAAAAACTAAAAACAAAATCATTATAAACTAAAAGAATTACAGTATTTTAATTTTGAAGTACTGTTACATTCATGAGGTATTTTACAGGCTTGTAGCCTGAATAGATGTTCAATAAACAAGGAACTTCTGAAAAATTACATCATATCACTTACATTTGATAATCAATTTGGTCTCTCAAATATGTTGATGATCCTTTTTATTGAGTATGTAGTTGATGGCCATTATTTTCAATATCAGTTAATTGCAAAACTTAAAAAGCATAAGAGTTTTTAGTGCTATCTTTACCGGTTGTAAAAATCAAGAAATTAAGAACACCAAAAATTCTCCATTTCTTTTGTCTTCAGTGATTTTAGTTGATTTGGTTATTGGCTCAGAAGTCAATGAAAAAATTTTTATTGAATTTCTGTTGTGTAATTGAATCATGTTAAAGAAAGAAATGTATCCTGTTTCCTCTACTTCATTGTATTCTGCCCTTCCTAAAATGGTTATAATAGTAATAATAATAGAGCCACCCAACTATAATTTACAGGTATGTTGTCACTTTGGTTGCATGGCTTCTGAATGTTTGTGTGCCCCCCAAATTCATATGTTGCAGTCTTAAGTACCAAGGTAATGGTATTAGGAAGTGCGCCTTTGAGAGGCAGTAGGATTAGTGTCCTTATAAAAGACTTTCTCTACTTTCCGTAAACCTGCCACTCTTGCCACACCCCTCATTTCACTCAGAGACTGAAAAAGCTCCTTATCTCTTTTACCGTGAGAGGTCACAGCAAAAAGATGTCCTTGTATGAACCAGGAAGGTGGACCCTCACCAGACACCCAATCTGCTGAACCTTGATCTTGAACTTCCCCGTCTCCACAATTGTGAGAACTACATCTCTGCTGTTTATTAGCCGCACAATCTGTGATACTTTGTTATAGCAGTCAGAAAAGATTAAGACAGTGGCCATTCCTTTATTATCTGAAACAACAGTTTATTAAAAGAAAGTTAGTGCATTTTCTTTGTTTAGCATTCCTTGCCAAACCAAAATTTTTTTAATAAATGCAGTTAACCTGTTTCATCATTACTGGTTTCCCCTAGTTAATTGGTTAAGTGCACTGTATTCATTTGTAGGCTTTAAATAGCTTTGTAGTATTACAAAAACTCTGTAACAGTATTACAAAATTTCTGTTTTCAAAGTCATAAACTAAATGAGTATTTAGATACAGAGGAGCTGTTGTTTCTTTCTATAAAAATATGTAAGCAAGATTCTGCCTTCACAAAAGCTTTATTATTTCTGTAAGAAAAAAATTTATAGTGATATCACTACCACTGTATTTACAAAAAGTTTGGAAAGACTGATGATTTACAGCACATCTTCTGGGGAAGGCATGCTGTATCAATGCGGCAGGAAAAACATTGTTCAACTCTATAGGCAGAAAAAACATTGTTCAACTCTATAGGCAGTGTTTGTCACAGCATGGGGCTGGGTATGCAGACTGCCTGCAGCTCTTCCCTGAAGCCCATTTCTCTCTTTCTCTCTGTTTTCTACTGACCCTTGGAATCTTTCACTGACAGAAGCCAAACAGAAAAAGAAGAGGGCCTTATAGTGTTTTCAGGATTACAACAGACTCCATTACCTTAAGCTTTAACTAAGTTAGCTTTCAGAAATAGGTGGTAGAGATTTTAATCTGGACGAGTTCCTGCATCACCATAGATACCAGGCCCCCACAGTGAAATGATGACATTTTAATTAGGAAGATGGCTTTAACTTATGAATTATAAGCTTTCACAGTAAACAAGTAGGAGACTTTCTGCAGGTTCAGGGTGGAGGAAGATGATGTACTTACTTGCCTTTAGAGGTCATCAGGGATGAGGGTCCTCTGTGTTTCCTTTTTTCAGAGTTTAATACCTGGCTATAATCTCACCTGTGGTAATTGTTGCTAGCGATAGTTACAAAACATGTATAAAGTTGCCTTTTCCCTAAGGCAGAAAGCCACCTTGGTCCAGCCCAGTGTTCTGGTGTTCATTGGTTGTCAGCCATAAGTACCCTGACAACATGGTTTAGACAGTTTCTCTAAGGTAACAATGTAGAATTGAAGTTCAATAGATAAATGCCTACATAGCATACAATAAGACATTATGATATTATGAGCTTTTTTTTTTTTTTTTTACTTTTATGGTAGGAAATTCTGAATTATTTCTAGTACAGGAAAGATACCAGTTCAGATGCATGTGTTCAGTGGAATCTATGGAAGTTAACCGTTTTTTTTTAAGCTTCACAAAGTAGATTCCTGGCAAAGTTAGACGCATTGATTCCTTTCAAAGTTAACTATAGTAGTTCAGCAGGCAACAGTTCTTTTGTGATCTCTTTCTTCTCTTACGGACCTAACAAACACCAGTAGTAGACTCTCTCCGTTGCTTTGTCAAGCCTTAAGAGGTTTAGCTTTCCTATCTTTGGCTGCTAGAAAATTTTCTGGCTTATCTCATGAATTCTAGAACAGATCTCATCATTTTAAGCCTATGACAACTCTTTTGTATATTTGGTCCCAATATTGTTTTTGCCACTTACTAAATACAGAGTTTCAGTAAATTTTCAGCTCTCGTAAAAAATATTTTTTTGGCACACAGTAAACAACTTGAAAGAGTGATTATAGTCAGGACTCTTCAAGTTACACATATCCAAAGTTTCATGTCTTTCTTTTATTTTATGAAATTCAATTGATAATTTGCCATTGTTCCACCCAGAATTTGTGCCTGTCACTATTAGCTTTCTTTAGATATAACAGAGACTTGGGATGGGGTACATTGACATTTAATTAGATTAACTTTATGACATTCATAAATAATAATTTTAAAAGTTACTCTTCCACAGTTTCTCTATAAAGATAATATATTGTTATATAATGTTAATAATAGTAATGTTATTGAGCCAGGTGCAGTGGCTTATGCCTATAATCCTAGTGACTCAGGAGGGTATAGAAGGTGGATCCCTTGAGCCCAGGAGTTTGAGGTTGCAGTGAGCTATGATTGAGCCACTGCATTATAGCCTGGATGACAGAGTAAGACCACTCTTTTTTTTTTTTTTTCCTTAAAAAAAAAAAATGATAATGTTAATTTGTGCTGGCATAGTGTTTTATAATTTTAAAAGGTACTTTTAAACATTTAAATTTCTTTTCTCTAAGGCTTAATCGTACTTGTTTATTATGTCCTTTCTATTTTGTCCTTAAGTTTGAATGGAAATTTATTTGAACTCTCATTTAATACTCAAAATCAGGAATTGGCAGACTAGGGCCTGTGGCCTATTTTTGTATGGCCCAAGTGCTAAGATTTGTTTTTATGTTTTCACATGGTTGGGGAAAAAACCCAAAAAACATGCAACAGATACCATATGTAGTGTGCAAAGCCTAAAATATTCACTGTCTTGCTCTTTAGGGAAAATGTATGCTGATCACCACTTTAAATAATTGTGTTTTCTTGGTGGATACTTCAGTCTTGTCCTGTCTTTCCTTCCCTCCCCGCTCCTCCTCTTCCCTCCATTCACCCTTTCCTCTTTTTAGTATTTCAATTACCATATGATATTTCTCCATTTTTGTTTCACACCAAATAGTAAGGTAGCACTGTTATTCTAGTTTCTACATTATACAGTCATGTTATTTTCTTATTCTTTGACAAATTCTCTTGTCATTAACAACCCACAATAACATTGGTTACTTTATTATTTTGTTTTACTGCCATCTTGCAGTTCGATTCACATCTAATTAATTGTCTGCTTTTAGCCTTAGGGTCTTTTGGCATTATCGCTTTCCATAGTTTTCCAGTTCGGTGAATGGCATTTTATTTTCATTCTGCTTTGTAAATAATTTTTCAATAACTGACTAAATTTTTATTGTATTTTCTACAGAATTCCATTACTGCTATGTGATTAAAATTTGGTAGTCACTCTTCAGTCTATGTAAATTTTTTCTGTTTCTCAAAAATTTCTCAAAAATGTTTGTGTTCGGATAACTTTGTGATTTTATATAAGCAATCTTGTGCTGGATTTTTATTATATTTAATAGTAATAAATACTAGATTTATTCATTTTATATAATAATTCAGAAAAAAATGAAGACCCAGGCAACCACTTCAGGTCATTATAGATTAATTTGCATTTTCTATAGTTTTATATAATTAGAGTTATACAATATGTTCTTATGTCTGGTTTTATTCATTCAAAATAATTATTTTGAGATTCATCCATTGGTAGTTTGTTCCTCTTTCATTACTAATTAAGATTTCATTTTATGGAATATGTTTATCCATTCACCTATTGATGGGCATAGGTTATTTCCAGTTTAGAGCTGTGTAAAGAAGACTACATGAACACTCAAGTACAAGTCTTAGTATCAGCGTATGTTTTCATTTCTGTTAGGTAAATACCTAGGGGGAAAAATGGGTAGGCTCTTCCAAAGAATATTAATTATGTTTACTTCTTAAAGAGATTTCCAGTTTTCTGAAGATGTTCTATTATCTTACATTCCCACTTCGGTACTTTAGAGTTCTGTTTCCTCCAGATTCTTGCTAACATTTGATGTTGGTGGTCTTTAATTTTAGCCGTTTTAGTGAGTGTGTAGGAGATTCTCACTGTGGCTTTAATTTGCCTTTTCTTCAAAACTATTGATCTGACCAACTTTTCAGGTGCTTAATAATAAAGGGTCTTTGTCCAGTTTTTAAAGGGTTATTGTCTTCTCATTTTTGAGTTGTACAAATTCTTAATATATTCTGGATGCAAATCTGTTGTCATATGTATGTATTATAAGTATTTTCTCCTGTTATATGGCTTCCCTTTTTTTCTATTAGCCTTGTTATTGAGGTATGATTTGCACACTGTAACATTGTTATGAACATTACATGTTTAGTTCCATTAGTTTTAGTAAGTTTATATAGTTGTACAACCATCTCACAACGCAGTTTTAGAATATTGCTGTCACCACAAAAAATTTCCCTCGTGTGCTTGCTTGCAGTCAGTCCCTCCTGTCACCTCCAAACCCAGGCATTTACTAATCTTGATAGATTATGATTTTTGGCTTGATGGATTTGCCTTTTTCTAAAAATTTCCCATAAATACAATCATATGATAATCTTATGTATCTAGGTTTTTTCACTTAGCATAATGTTTTATTTAGATTCATCCATGTTGTATGTATAAGTAGTCCATTCTTTTTTATTGCTGAGTAATATTCGATTCTGTGGACATACTCATTTTGTTTATGTATTGGTAAGTTGATGGACATTAACCTATTAAAAATAATGCTGCCTCCCCCCCAATACTGTCTTTTTGAAAAGCAAAAATTGTTTGGTTTTGATAAAGTCCAGTTTGTCCATGTTTTCTTTTGTATATTATAAAAGAAATTTTTGCCTACCCTAAAAAGTTACAAAGCTTTCTTCCTAAGATTTCTTTTAGAAATATTATAATTTTGTCTTTTAAGTTTAATTTTTGTGAACAGTGCTAAGTTCATTTTTTTCCATAAAGATATTCAGTTGTTCGAACACCTTTTATTGAAAAAGATTGTGTTTTTCCTCTATTGAGTTATCTCTGTGTGAATTTGTGGATACTTTGTCATCTTGAGATTATTTAATTCCCTGTCAATCTTTCTTCTAATGTTTTTAACATCTACTAATGATTTTTGCCTAAATCTTTTTTAAATTATTTTTTCGGTCAGAGATTATGAAAGGATGATTTTCTATTTTTGTTATTCCTCTGTGTTAATTAGCTGTGATTCTTTTGTAAAGAAGAACTTTCACTCAGCAAGTAGGGATATTTGGTTACCCTGAATTGCTTGATAGATTTGCCTTTTGAAAATGATAGGTAAATACTTAAATTTTTCACTGTCATTACCAATTTACGGAGTAGTGAGTTAGTATAATAGTCATCACCAATGGTAGCGGATGAGGTGCGATTTTTGTTTTGCTTTTTTCCCCTTTTTTTAAAAAAAAGTATTGTTATGAACTTGTGAATTTTAATATGTTGTGTTTCTATCAATTTGGTGCTGCATGAGACTGCTTGAATTGTAACAACCAGCTAGATTGATAGTGGCTTAAGCAAATAGGGATTTGTCTGGATGTGGGTGGTGCTAACATTGTTTCAGATATTTAATAAGGATTCAGGTCTTTTTTCCATTCTGTCATCCTTAGTGTCCTCTTGCTTGTCCCGTCATGGTCACAAGATAGCTGTCATACGTCTAGGTATTATGTCTGTGTTCAAGGTGCAGAGGTGGGCAGTGCCAGCTGCAAGCCAAAAGGCAGTGTTCTAAAATCCTTCCCCAAAATTGCCTCAGCAGACTTGTCCTTATGTCCCACTGGCCACATCTGGGTCACATGGTCACCCCACCTGTCAAGAAGACTATGAAAGCAAATATCTGGCAAAAAAGAATTATCAGCATTGGCTTAGGCTCCTCATGAGTCATTGTATAGGGTAGTACATATTGCCACGTCTAGAGAAAGTTAGGTTTTTACCAGAAATAAGAAAGGAAGGAGTTTTGGAGAATGGCTAATACATAATACTTGCCATAAATATCTTTGGTAAAGCACAGAATGGCTTTATGTATTATATTGTATTTTTTAAATAAACCATATTTATATATGTAACTTAAAAATTTAATAAAGTATTAAGATTTGGGGGCTTGCCACATTAATTTGTCATGATTATTTTCATTTGCCTGTAAAATTCATTTTATTATTGAACACATATTTAGTGTCCTGTTAATAATTAGCTAATATTTTCTAATGAGAATATGCTATTATAAGTATTGACGTCATTTAAAAACGTTAATTCCAAACTATGAACTCATAGACTATCTTCTTCAGATTTATTTTGTAAAAAATTTGGAAATTAATGTATCCTTTTTTTTCTCCATGTTGATCATCCCTGTACTTTCTCACTCATTTTCTTAGGCTATCTGTGTATCACTTCTTCTGTAGAACCTTCTTCCAATCCATGGTCGTCTTCATTCTTGCCTCTCCCCCTGTTTCTTTTCTCTCTCATTCTGACTGCCCAGCCCCCTCTATAGATCCTGTTCATTTTTCTGCCTCTCTTCAAAATAAAGGCTAGAATAAAGTTGATTTCTGGTTGATAAGATCATATTGTGCTATTAAATGTCCTTCTTAGTATCTTAATTTCATTTAGATTATACACTGTTGACTGTTGATTGTTAACAGGTTCTGAAATAATCATATTAGGTTAGCTGAGAAGTACATATCAAGCATTAATGGGCTGTATGTTACTGAATCAGAAAAGCTACTGTTAAGCTCTGAATCATAACCAAGGTAGCTAATATAATTCTGGCTTTTAAATTACATTATTTAATGTGATTCTCTCTTCCTTTAGTACTTGTAATCTCCCGTGGAGCTCCATTAAGTTTTCAGTGTTCTAGGCATGTGGTGTCTCCAGGAAAAGTGTAAAGTGTGTGTATCCTGGTAGGGCATGTGCACATAGATGTTATAAACTGCCTTAAATATTTTGGCCCAATATATAATTGTTATATATAGGGTGTTGTGAATTTATTAACAGTGTTCTTCATAAATAAAATGTGGGGGATTTTATAATTCCCTAATTATTGTGCACAGTTAAGGTGCTGTGCTTTTTACTACCTTAAATTTACCTGAAAACGCAGCCTAATTTTATTATATACATCTTCTACCCAGGGAGTGATTTAATGAATTATCTGCTTTGTGGTAAAGATTTTTTGGTTTGTATCCTTTCTGTGCTTTAAAAAAAAAAAAAAAAAGAGCTTTATAGTTTTTTCAGCAGTAAGGAGTGTCTGTATAGTAAAAGATAGCTACTCTGCAGCTGACTTTGCGTCTTTTTGACCATAACCTCTATGTCTTTGAGAAAGCCAAGTGGGTTAGGGACATGTTGGTCATTTCTTTCTTTTTTCTCCCTGCCTTTTGCCCTTGCCTTCTCCCCATCACCTCCATCCTGTCCCTCCCTGTCCTCCGTCTCCCTCCTTCTCTCTCTCTACTCCCTCTCCCTCCTTCCCTTACCCCTCTTTTTAATGTAATTCTGGAGCTAATTATATTTTAGTTTGTTTTAATGGGATGTACAATGGTATAGTAATTAAACTTCAAAGAAATATTGAGGTCCTGAAACTACCTCACTAATAAAGTATTTTGGAGGTAAAATTTCTTATCTTTGCATGTTTTCCAGTTAAAATAAGTTGGCATCAACTAAGACTTTATCATAGGTCATAAAGCTTTGTGAACTGAGTCATTTTGTAGAGTGGTACATGGACTATAACAGCGGAATAGGATGAGCTAAATTTATATTCTGTATTTGTCTTTTTCCATCTCTCAGCTTATTGCCCTTCTCTTATTTAATGAAACACTTACAAAATAATTTAACTTCTAAAGAATTATTTGATTAGGGGAAAAAGTAAAATGTGATTGTTAGTCTTCATGGAACAAGGATTATTTGATCCTTTTCAGAATTTTTGAATATATAATGCTATTACCCACAGTAGACTCCTGGACTTGTGTATTTATGTAATTTTTACATTTTATTTCCAATTAAATCAAATTCTGTCACTATTCATTTCGATTCCAATTATATAAAGCTTTTAAAATCCTGTCAAACTTTATTTAATGCTGTATTTATTCTCACAAAGGTTATCGTATTAGCCAATGGCTTAGTAAACACTAGGATATTTCTAGCTATTTCATGGAATAATCTTTACAGAAGTCTTGCTGTATCTCTATTCCACTAGCTGTGTGCCAGCTGTTGCTTTGGTTACAGTGTTTCCATTTTGGCAAGCTTTTTAAGGACCTTAAACAACTATGCTTCTTTTCTGACTATTCTTATGGGATTTTATTTTCCTCCCATGTAATGCTACAGAAGGATTGAAAAAGAAAAATTGCATCATATTTATTTCTGAAGCAGGAGAAATAGTTTTAGTTTAATAAAGAAAATTGTTGTGCCTCTGATTCGAGTTGATTTTTTTTGAAAAAAAGAAAAAAGAAAATGGTCGTGCCATATTCTGAAGTGCTTTTGAGGAAGTAGAAGTCTATTTTTTTTCTTTGTATAAATTTAAGTGGTACAAGTCCAGTTTTGTTACGTGAATATATTGCATATTGGTGTAGTTGGGGCTTTTAGAGTAACCATCACCTGAATAATGTACACTGTACCTGTTAAATAATTTCTCATCCCTCACCCGCCGCCCACCCTTCCAAGTCTCCAGTGTCTATTATTCCACATGCTATGTCCATGTGTACACATTTAACTCCCGCTTACAAGTCAGAACATGCGGTGTTTGATTTTCTGTGTCTGAGTTATTTCACTTTAGATAATGGCCTTCAGTCTCATTCCTGTTTTTGCAAAAGACAGGATTTCATTCATTTTGATGGCTGAATAGTACTCCATTGTGTGTGTGTGTGTGTGTGTGTGTACATGTATATATTAATATGTGTTCATACCACATTTTCTTTATCCATTCATTTATTGATGGACACTTAGGTTGATTCCATATCTTTGCTATTGTGAATAGTGCTGTGATAAATATACATGTGCAGGTACCTTTTTGATATAATGATTTCTTTTCCATTGGGTAGATACCCAACAGTGGGATTGCTGGGTGGAATGGTAGTTCTGTTTTTAGTTCTTTGAGAAATCACCATACTGTTTTCCAAAGAGGTTGTACCAATTTGCACTCCCACCAACAGTGTGTAAGCATTTGTTTTTCTCCGCATCCTTGCCAATATCTGTTATTCTTTTTAATAATAGCTATTCTGACTGGTCTGATACATCATATTGGTTTTAATTTGCATTTCTCTGATGATTAGTGATGTTGAACATTTTTTCATATGCTCGTTGACCATTTGTATGTCTTCTTTTGAAAAATGTCTATTCATGTCCCTAGCCCACTTTTTAATGGAGTTATTTATTTTTTGTTGTTGAATGTTTGAGTTCCTTTTAAATTCTGGATATCAATCCTCTCTTGGATGCATAGCTTGCAAATATTTTCTCCCATTCTGTAGGTTGTCTGTTTACTCTGTTGATTATTTCTTTTGCTGGGCAGAAGCTTTTTAGTTTAGTTAAGTCCCATTTGTTTATTTTTGTTTTTGTTGCTTGTACTTATGAGGTCTCAGTCATGAATTCTTTGCCTAGACCAATGTCGAGAATAGTTTTCCCTAGATTTTCTTCTACTGTTTTAATAGTTTCAAGTCTTGCATTTAAGTCTTTAATCCATCTTCAGTTAATTGTTGTATATGGTAAGAGGTAAGGGTCCAGTTTTACTCTTCTGCATATGACAATCCAATTTTCCCAGCACCATCTATTGAAAAGGATGTCTCGGCCGGGCGCGGTGGCTCACGCCCGTAATCCCAGCACTCTGGGAAGCCGAGGCGGGAGGATCCCTCGAGGTCAGGAGTTCGAGACCAGCCTGAACAAGAGCAAGACGCCCGTCTCTACTAAAAATAGAAAGAAATTATCTGGATAACTAAAAATATATATAGAAAAAATTAGCCAGACATGGTGACTCATGCCTGTAGTCCCAGCTACTTGGGAGGCTGAGGCAGAAAGATTGCTTAAGCCCAGGAGTTTGAGGTTGCTGTGAGCTAGGCTGAGGCCACAGCACTCTAGCTAGGGCAACAGGGCAAGACTCTGTCTTAAAAAAAAAAAAAAAAAAGAACGAAAAAGATGTCTTTTCTCCAGTGCATATTTTTGTCCACTTTGTCAAAGATCGGTTGACTATAGATATGTGGCTTTATTTCTGAGTTATCTATTCTGTTCCATTGGTGTAGGTATTTATTTTTATACCAGTACCAGGCTGTTTTGGTTACTATAGCCTTGTATTATAATTTGAGTCCAGGTAATGTGATGCCTCCAGCTTTATTCTTCTTGCTTAGAGTTGCTTTGGCTACTTAGGCTCTTTTTTGGTTCCATATGAATTTTTGGATTGTTTTGTATAATTCTGTGAAAAATGACTTTGGTATTTTGATAGGAATTGCACTGATCTATAGATTGCTTTGAGCAATATGGTCATTTTAATGATAAGTCTTTTGATCCATGAACAAATTTATTATTTCTTCTCTATTTTATGGTCTTTCATCTAATATTATAATTTATGAAGTTGGAAAATTTCATATAAGATTAAGTGATTTGTTGGAAGTCACAGTGACAATATGTAGAAAAATTATTCTTAGAATATTGAATATCTAATTTAAGGAGAAGACATTGTTTACAAGATATTGCAACTTTTTCAGTAGAAATTTATCTCTTTCTAGCATAGTATTATAAAAATGTTTTTAGGGCCAGGTGTGGTGACTCACACTTGTAATCCCAGCACTTTGGAAGGCCAAGATGGGAGGATCATTTGAGGCCAGGGGTTTGAGACCAGCCTGAGCAACATAGCTAGACCCTGTCTCTACAAAAAATTTTTAAAAATTAGCCAGGCGTGGTGGCATGCACCTATAGTCCCAGCTGCTTGGAAGGCTGAGGCTGGAGGATCGCTTGAGCCCAGGAGTTGGAGATTGCTGTGAGCTATGATAATGCCACTGTACTCTAGCCTGGGCAACAGAATGAGACCTTGTCTCAAAAAATTTTTTTTAAATTAGAAAATGTTTTTAGTCTGTTTTGAGATCTCTTATAATCATTAGAGAACATATCTCCTATACACTTGATACATCTGGAGGTCTTATAAAGTCAAGTGGTGACAGGATGGCCTGTTGCAGAGAGTATAGAATAGGAGTGAAGGGCACAGGATCAAAACCTGGTTTGTCACTAAGCAGCTGTGGGCCTGTCCTCCTGGTACCTTAGTTTCCTTAACTGTAAAATGAGCATTGTAGTACTTACTGTACCTTTCTTGTGATGACAAAATAAAATTAATGGATGTGAAGGTCCTGTTAAAAGCTGGAAACAATATTGATTGATTGATTGATTGATTGATTGACAGAGTCTCACTGTGTTGCCCGGGCTAGAGTGCCGTGGCGTCATCCTAGCTCACAGCAACCTCAAACTCCTGGGCTCAAGCGATCCTCTTGCCTCAGCCTCCCGAGTAGCTGGGACTACAGGCATGCGCCACCATGCCCAGCTAATTTTTTCTATATATTTTTAGCTGTCCAACTAATTTCTTTCTATTTTTAGTAGAGACGGGGTCTCGCTCTTGCTCAGGCTGGTCTCGAACTCCTGAGCTCAAACAATCCACCCGCCTTGGCCTCCCAGAGTGCTAGGATTACAGGCGTGAGCCACCGCGCCCGGCCCTGGAAACAATATTTATACATAAAGTCTTGCTATATTGGGGAGAAGGCATCTGCTTGGAGTATACTGTTTACCACAGATCACAGTGGGGCATTGCAAGGAATGAGGGCCACCCCAAGGACACAGAGTACCAAGAATAAGTCTGGTTTTGTAAAGAGAAGGGGGTTGAGTGGAGGATGTAAGGAAAGAAACATAGTAGAAGTCCTAGAATTTATCCTGAAACATTGGAAGGATAGACGTCCAAAGCAGGCAGTTCTAAGATGAGCAGTGAATTGAAGAACTCACATTGTATTCGTCAGGATTACTTGTGGGATGAGAAAGAGGGCTCTGTTAAGGACAATTTATGATTTTGCTGATTTAAAGTGTGCTGAAAGTTATGATTTGCAGCAGAGCATGTGAAACCTGGTAAGCGAGGCAAGAAGTTGCTTAACCATTTGCTGTTGACTTAAAATCATCAAACTTCCTAGAGAATACAGTAATCTAGAATACTAGTAAGAAGGAATTTGTTTTATTTCAAAATACTAATTAAGGGGGTTCAAGTGTTTTTGTTACATAGATATCTCGTATGATGCTTAAGTCAGGGCTTTTGGTGTGGCCTGTTACCAGAAAGTGTTCACTGTACCAAACAGGTAAGCTTTTATCCCACACTCCCCTTCCCACCCTCCCTGCTCCTTGGTTACTCATGTCCTTTATATCGCTTTATGTGTACCCATCTATTAGGTCCCGCTTATTAGTGAGAATATATGGTATCAGGTTTTCCTTCACTTAGAATAATGGTTTCCAGTTCCATCCAAGTTGCTACAAATGACATTACTTCATTCCTTTTTACGGCTGAGTAGTACTCCATGGTGTATGTGTATGTGTGTGTGTGTGAGTGTGTGTATAGATATATATATATAATATATATACAGACAACATTTTCTTTATCCACTCATGAATTAATGTGCACTTAGGTTAATTCCACATCTTTGCAATTGTGAATTGTACTGTGATAAACATTGAAGTGCAGGTATCTTTTTGATAAAATGACTTCATTTAAATAATGTGAATATTTCTTTATGAAAAGGCCACTACCATGTTCTCAGCAGTAGATACTCAGCAGTGGGATTGCTGGATCAAATTGTAGGTCCACGTTTATTTTTTTGAGCAATCTCTGTACATTGAGGTGGTACTAATTTGCAGTCCCACCAACAGTGTTAATGGACAATTTTTATGGAGACTTTAACCTTGAGGATAACCTGTGGTGTGTAGGTGCCTTTCAGCAAGATTGGGTCAGCTCATTTGTACAGAAAGATAACTAAGTACTAGTCCCAAACAGTGACCCACAGAGTGGTAGCAGTTATGCTGAGGTTTTTTCATCAGTTCCTTCTAAAATTAAAAATAAGAACTTGGCAGTGGCCTTTTCACAAAGGAATATTCACGTTATGTAAAGAATGTGTGTGATTTTGAGGATGTTTCTCCTATTTTTTTTTTTTTTGGTATTTAAATATCCTTTCTTTTACAAATTAATGATAGTATATAATGAGTTTTTTAAAAAAAATGTTCTTAGCAAAATAAATAGATATTATTCATTGATCGTTCCCTTTACCTTCTTTAAAAACTTTATTTTTACCAATTAAAAAAACCAGGCCTTTCTTTAATCGATATTAATGTATTTGCAAATAAACATTGTTATTTGGAAGAAACATCACTTTTTGTTAAGAGACAGGGTCTCACTCTTGTCATGGTGGCTGGAGTGCAATAGCACAATCAGTGCTCACTCCAGCCTTGAACTCCTGGGCTCAAATGATCCTCCTGCTTCAGCCTCCCAAGTAGCTGGAAGTACAGGTGTGGGCCACTACATCTGGCAAATTTTTCTTATTTTTTTGAAGAGACAGAGTCTCGCTATATTGCCCAGACAGGTCTCGATTCCTGGCCTCAAGTAGTCCTCCCACCTCAGTCTCCCAAAGTGCTGGGATTACAGGTATGAGCCACTGCACTTGGCCAGGATCAACTTTAAAATCAGATGTATGTGAACCCTTGCTCTGCCATCTGTTCTTTGTTGCCTTAGGCTGTCTCTTAACTTCTCTATGCCTCAGTTTCTCTCTCTTTATGTAGGAAGCAATAACAACTACCTCGAACATTTTTGGGGGGAAGATTAGACATCATATACGTAAAATACCTTAGGTAATGCCTGGTTCATAATAGAGCGTAGATGATTGCAGCAGAGAAGCTATTATTTTTCAGACCATAATTTTCATCATTAGTAAATTGAGTTTCCTCTCCTTGGAATAAAGATCATATATTTTTATACTCTGTGCAAAGAACACCTGGGCTTCAGAGAGCCAGATCTAAAGCTGTGGAGGAGAGTATCCAAAATGATATTATTGAGGAAGATCAGGTTTCTTAATCTGGCTTTCAGGAATGATGTAAGTAGTGGTTCTCACACTTTGGTTTGTATAAATAACTTGGGATGCTTGTTTTGAAAATGCATATTCCTTCCACATGGAATAGAATGAAGTTGGACCCTTACCTTGTACCATATACAAATCTTAACTTACAGTAGGTTAAAAGACCTAAATGTAAGACCTGAAAATGTAAAACTCCTAGAAGAACACATAGGGGAAAAGTGTCATGACATTAGATTTGACAGTGATTTCTTGGATATGACACCAAAAGCACAGGCAACAAAATAAAAAATAGACAAATAGGATTACATCAAATTTGAAAACTTTTGCACACCAAGAGAAATAATCAACAGAGTGAAAAGACAGCCTACAGAATAGGAGAAAATATTTGCAAACCATATATCTGATAAGGGGTTAACACCCAAAATACATGAAGAATACTTACAACTCAACAACAAAAAACAACCTAATTAAAAAATGTGCAAAAGAGGTGAATAGACATTTCATGTGAAAAGATGCTTAACATCACTAATCACACTAATCATGGAGGAAATGCAAATCAGAACCATGGTGAGATATCCCTTCCACCCATTAGGATGGCTGCTATCAAAAAGATACAAAATAGCAAGTGTTGGTGAGGATGTGGAGCAATTGGAGTCTTTGTTCTCTGTTGGTGGCAACTCAACTCCCCAATCCCCCCATCCTCCTAACCTCTGGCAACCTTCATTCTACTTCTGTCTCTATGAATTGGACTACTCTGGGTACCCCATACGGTATGGTGGAATCATACAGTATTTATGTTTTTGTGACTGGCTTATTGCACTTAGCATAATGCCCTCAATGCTTATTCATGTTATAGAATATGTCAGAATTTTCTTCCTGTTTAAGGCCGAATAACATTCCATTGTGTGTATATACTACATTTTGTTTTTCCATTCAACTATCGATGGACACTTGGGTTGCAAGCATATGTATGTTTTTCTGTTACCCTTACCTTTCTGTATTAGTTTCCTAGGGCTGCCATTATAAATTACCACAATGGTAAAAAGGAATTTGAGGAGAAAAAAATTGCCACAAATTAGGTGGCTTAAAACAACAGAAATGTATTATCTCATAGTTCTGGAGGCTACAAGGCAAATCAAGGTATCATAGGGCCATGCTACCCCTGAAGGCTCTAGCCTTCTTCCCCTCTTCCTAGCTTGTGGGGGCCCCCGTGAATCCTTAATGTTCTTTGGCTTGTGACTGTCATTCCAATCTGTGCCTCTGCTGTCACAGGCCCTTTTCCATTGTGTTAGTCTCTGTGTCTCTGTGCATGTTCTTGTTTTAAAAGGACATAAGTCATTGGCTTTAGGGCCCACTGTAATCCAGTATGAACTAATCTCAACTAATTACATCTGCAAAGATGCCATCTCTAAGTATAGTCACATTCTGAGGATTGAGTTCAATTTGAATTTTGGGGGGGACACTATTCAACTCACTCTACCCTCTAAAATTTAATCCATTTGCTCAGCATGCAGTCAGCTCTGGCTGCCATAATAAAATACCATGGCCTGGGTGGCTTAAACAGCAATGTGTTTTCTCACATTTATGGAGACTGGAAAGCCCAGGACAAAGTTTCAGCAGGGTTCAGTTTCTTGTTAAGGGCTTCTTTCTGGCTTATCAGCAGCTACCTTCTCATTGTGTCCTCCCACGGCAGAGAGGGAACAAGCAAGCTCTCTGGTGAATCTTCATATAAGTGAAATAATCCCATGACACCAGTCCCCCACCCCTTGTCATGACCTCATTCCCCTTAAACTACTTCCCAAATGTCCGATCTCCAAATATCAACACATTGTGGGTTGGGGCTTCAATGTACGAATTTTGAGGGATGCAAACATTCAGTACATAACAACATTCGAAACCAAAATACAAATTTCACATTAGGCAATATTTGGGAGTCAGTTATTTTTAAAAACAATGATAATTTTGACTGTGTACACACAAGCATAAATCTTGTGTATATTGTCTTGGGAGAAAATTATATAAGATTCATGTTTAATAATTTAAACATTTGTGTATTCTATTCAATCTAATATATTTGCTCTGAAATAAACTATAAAGCATTATTGAATGGTGTTTTAGGTATTTAAGCAGAAGTCTTTTCTGATAAGTATCTTTTGTCATAACCTGTTATTTCTTTCACTTCCTATTTATTTTAGAATTATTTTTATCAAAATGTAATCAACAGGAAAGTTCATGCATCGTAAGAGTGCAGCTCAATGAATTTTTCGCAAAGTAAACAAACCTGTATAACCAGCACTCAGATTTAAGAAAAGAAAACCAAATCTTACCAGCGTCTCACAAGTATTCCGCATGCTTCCTTTCATTTAACAATTTCCCCAAGTAATTACACAGCAGTTTGAGAGCCATTTACATAGGCATCAGAATTTGTAGTTGGTATTTATGTAGAACTCTTACCTGTCAGGTGTCATGTTAGTGGATTTAGGTGCACAAACAATGTGTGACTGCACATTGTGTCATTCATGGGCCTTTGTATATGCTGTTCCTCTGCTTGGACAGTTTTCCTTTTGCTTTCCCACTCCCCCAAATCTTCCTTAACTTCTTACCTTTACTCCTGACACCTTTCCGTAACCACTTCAGTTCAGGTCTTAGCTGAGACACCTTTCTTTAAGTAGCATTTCCTCACTCTTCCGTCCCCCTTTCCCTCGCGAAGTCTAAGTAATTGCACGTCCTATGTGTTTTCATTAATCCCTCCGTTTCCCCCTCATTTATCACAGTACATTCTAATTGCTGATCTGCTTGTCTTTATCTCCCATCAGACCATAAATATTGAAAGGTCAGACAGTGCAGTATTTGCTTCATTTTCTTATCCCCACTACCTCACACAGTGTCAGCACATAGTGGATGATACACATCGAATGATAATAAAGTCATTATGTTTTAGTATTGGAAAGGCTATTAGAGTTCATCTAGTCTATTCCCCTCATTTTATAGGTTAGTGAACTAAAAGCCTGAAATTTATTATTAATATGGGTTCAACAAGAACTGTAGTCAATATACATGGTATTTGTCTATGATGAGACAGAATGTTGGAGAAAGGACACTAATGTTCAGTATCTCCAGGAGACTTCTTCTCTTAAATCATAGCTAGACAAAATTATTTCATTTCTAATTTTTCTAATGTTCCAGTTCCAGCTCTGACTTGAGTATTCTTTATCCCATTTCCATTCTTTCACTCCCACTGGTTCTGTTCTTTATTTACCCCCTTTGCAATTTCTAGTTTTCAACACCTTTCTGTTGTCATTATTTATTATTCAATTTAGTTTGCTATCTAGACTAGATTTCTATGATTATCTGTTTCAAAAGTGTTTACATTTCCAAAAAAGAATGTCCCATTTGTACCTTAGACTCATCCATGTTTATGTACGTAATTCATTAACAACAAAATAACATTTTTTTCACGTACACAGCATGAGCATACTCTGTGGTTTTCCACTGTCATTTCTTTTTGTACTCTGTTCTTTTTACCAAAAAATTCTTACCTTCACATGAATAAATGATTCTCATCCTTAAAAGTCTGGTAAAGTCATTTAGTTCAGTGGTTCCCAAATGCTGGTTCTCAGGTAGCTGCCAGGCTGACTGTATCAGAATCATCTGAGAGCTTTGAAAAAGGTCAATCTGGTCCAACTGAATCAAAAATTTGGTTGCCTGCTTTTTTTGTAAAAAAGATCTTTATGCAGCTTTGGGAATCCCTCCTCCTATCCTCATCATTTTAAAGTTTTATGAAATTAAGAGAAGAGAGAGTTAACTTCTCATAGTTACCCAAATAGTAACTATTGTGTAATTTTACTTATTTCAGTGATAAGCAAAGATAGAATGATAAGAACTCCTTTGGAACTGGAACAAAGACAATTCTTAGCATTCTTATAAGTTTTGGAATATTAACAAATGATCTGAGAACCAATTTTTTTTATTACTCTTACACTGAGTGCCAGGTATTGTAAAGTTGTTATCTCAGAGGCCTTTTCAACAGCCTTACAAAGAAGGAATTAACAAAGCAAACCCCGGAAAACTAAATCTTATAAATTTATTTACTCATTCACTTACGCAATTGATAATTCTTGAATACCTATCCACCTAGCGCTTGTACTAGATGCTGGAAGTATAGCAGTGAACAAAACAAACATGGAACCTCCCCTAAGAGATCTTAAAATCTGATGAAGAAGCAAACAATTAATTAATTATGTACATGCAATAAAATTTGATGAGCAATGAGGTAATTTGCCCAAAGTGCCACAGCTTATCTATAGCAGAGCTAGGTTTTCATCCCAAGTCTATCGGATTTTTAAAAGCTCCTTTTCACTACAGCATGATGCCTGCAGAGGTAGCTAATGTTTACTGAGCTCTTCTTCCTGTCTTCTAGTGCTAAATCAGTTGTAAGGATCATTTCATTTACCCACTAGGTTGTTGCTATTGTTTTTGCTGTTGTACAGATGAAGAAACTAAGTCTCAAAGAGGTTAAGTAAAATTTGCCTTAGGTTAAGTGATTTACCACTAACTGAGTGCTAAAGCTTGAGTTCTGATCTAGGTCTGACTCCAAAGCCTGTGAAATAGGGATAATAAAAGCTACTAATAGCATCAACAAAACAAAAAATTAGTTGTTTGATAAGATTAGTAACTTAAATTGACAAATACCCCAAAAGACTGATGAAGGGAAGAAAAAAAAAAGAGGCACAAGAATGAAAAAGGTGACCTAACAACAGATCCAACAAAAACTAAAAAGATAGAGGACATCAGGTATAACTTTATACCAATACATTTGAAAATTTAGATAAAATTGACGAATTCTAGAACAACTTAGCAAAAATAACATTGGGAAAATCAGAAAATTTGAATAGTTTTATATCTATTAACAAAATTTAATTTATCATTAAAAACCTTTCCTCAGAGAAAATTCTAAAGCCAGGTAGCTTCACCAGGATGAATTCTTCCAAACATTTAAGGAATAAACCAATAAACCAATGTTATATAAACTCTAAGAGTTGAGAAAGAGGGAACATACCTACCCTCTTATTTTATGAGGCCAGAGTAACCTTGGTATCAAAACATTATAAGGAAGGAAAATTACTAGCTGTCTCTCTTCAAAACTGATGCAAAAATACTAAACAAAGTGCTAGCAAATGTAAGCGAGGGAGTTCTAAAACTGATGATAATTCATCACAACCAAGATGGCTTTAGTCCAGAAGTGCAACATAATTTCTTCATAAAGGAAAAAAAAATGATCACCCAATAGGTACAGAAAAAGCATTTAATAAAATTAATAATCAGTCTCTGATTGAAAATACTCTTAGCAGACCAAGAATCGAGCTTCCTTAATCTGTTAAAGGGTATTTCCAAAAACATCAGTGGTGAAATATTTAAGGCTTTCCATCTGAGGTTAGGGATGACACAGAATACCACTCTTACTACTTCTACTCAGCATCATACTGAAGACACTGGCCAGAGTAATGAGAAATCATAATAAAATGTAAGAGAATTAGAAAAAAAAAATTGTTCAGTGATACCGTGGTTGTATATGTAAAAAAACCCAAACAACTTACAGATAAACTATTAAAATTAATAACTGAATTTTAAAAGTTTATTAGGTTAAAATTTAACATATAAAAATCAATTGTGTTTTTAATATGCTAGCAACAGACTAATTTTTTTAAAGTTACCATTTACAATATCAAAAAACATCAAATGCATAGGAATAATTCAAATTAAAGATTCGTAAGACCTTTTCACAGAAAACTATAAAACATTAAGAGAAATTAAAGAAAATCTGAGTAAATGAAGAGAGATACCATGTTTGTGGATTGGAGAACTCAATGTTATAAAGATATCAGTTCTTTCTAATTTTATTTAAAGACTTAATGCAATTTCAAACAAAATCCCAGAAGCTTTTTTTTAAATGGAAATTGTGAAGCCACTTCTGAAATTTATATGGAAGTGTCGTGAACCAAGAAGAGCCTATACTAAATTGAAGAAAAACAGAGGCAGATGAGTATCAAAGCTTATATTAAAGCTATAATTATTTAGATAGGTAAATTCATATAAGGATAGACAAATGGCAGAGATTTGAGATCCAGAAACAAACACACATACATGGAAACTTGATTTATTGCAAAAATGGTTCTTTGAGGGAGGGTTCAATTTGCTTGTTTGTTTTTTCAAATAGTGCTGGATCAATTGAGTATCATACATATAGAAAAACACTAATCTTGACTCCTATCTCATATTATGCAGAAATTAATTCCAGATGGATTGTATTTCTAAGTTTGAAGATAAACCCATAGAATTTCAGGAAGATAACTTTAAGAACAAAAGACATCTTTATGAATGTGAGGTGGGGAACATTTCTTAAACAGGATACTAAAAGTGCTAACCATAGAGAGTAAGGTTGATAAAATGGGCTACATTCAAATTAGGAATTTCTCTTTCTTCAAAGACTTTATTAAGAAGGGAGAACATATTTACAGTATATATAATCAGAGTGATTGTAGCTAAAATATATACACAACTTCTACAAATATGTAAATGATAAAAAACAAAAAAATGGACAAAAGAGATGACTACGCACTTCACAAAAAAAGATATCCAAATGGATAATTAACATGCAAGAAGGGGTAACTTCCTTAGTCATCTTGGAAATGCAAACTAAAATCACAGTGCTCCCTCAGAAAAACAGCTAAAATTAAAAGGACTGATTATTTTAATTTTTGGCAAGTTTGTGGAGCTCCCACAGTTCTCATATATTGTTGGTGGGGATGTAAATTGTTACAGTGGCTTTGTATGATAGTCAATATCTACAAAGACTAAGCATATTATACGATATGATCCAGCAAATTCTACTCTTACACAGCAGAAGCGCATATGTATATATGTTCACTAAAATCATGTGCTATTGTTCATGGCATCATTCATTTAAACACCTAAAAGTGGAAATAAGTCAATTGTATCTCGACAGTAGGATGTATAGATAAACTAAGGTAAATTTCTACAATGGAATACTACACAGCAATAAAAATGAATCAACTACTAATAAATGAAGCAATACGGATAAATTTCTCAAGATGTTGAGCAACTAGAGGAACTAGACACAAGATAATACATACTGTATAATTCCATTTATGTGACATTCAAAAACAGGCAAAATTAATCTATGGTGTTAGATGTAATGATAATGATAATATTGGAGAAATGCAGTTTGGGGAGCCACACAAGATTCAAAGGTGTTGATAATACTTGGTTTCATGATCTAGGTGTGTTCACTTTGTGATAATTCAAAAAGCTGTGCTTACATGATTTGCCTCCTGTATGTATACTATGTTAAGGATTTTATTTAAAATAATTATTATTTTGTAGTTTCCCTACTAACAAATGGTAATATTAAGCTATAAATGTGAATAATTAGCATTAATTGGAAAAGTGGTCACATTGACAAGTTTAAAATTACTTACAGAATTATTATAAATATGAATTATAAATATTGCTCTAATGTATGCTTATTTAATGATGAGCTATATACATTTGTGTTTTGAAAAGCTTTTGGAAATTAATAATTTTTGGAGTAGAGAATTATGAAGACTGATTCATTTTAGCCAGATGTTTCAAGTGAAATGTGTTTTTCAATTGATGTGCACATAAATATTGCAATGTATATTCAACTGATAGATAACACTGAAAACTGTACTGTATGTGGAGAAGTTAGGCTTTTCAGATCTATTAAGGATAATAAATGCAATAAGTATAATTTTAAAGTATATACCTGTATTTTAGTTTCATGAGGTGAAAGAATTCTTTGAAGTTGTTCCAGTAATGCTTCTCGAATTATAAATACACTTAAATGGTGGTATGGGAAATTTCTTTATAGCTGCCTAATTTTGATTCTTGATCTTTACTAAAAAGTTTAAAACAAATCACTCTTAATGAAGAAAAATGGAAATAACAATAAAAGCAAATGCCATGCCCCATGTTTTCAGTTAATAATTTTATATGAAATAGCTTATTTTTTCTTATTTTCTTTGTTGGTACACTAATAGAGAATTTATAATGTATAAGATAATTAAATTCTATTATGACCATATTAAGTTAAGCTGCTTTATTAGAACATATTTGAAATAATATCCATTTACTTCTTTTCCTTGTTTAATAAAAAAAATTTTTTGCAAATGGATATTGTTATTCACCAACCATGTTTCCTGTTATTTTCTTTAAGCTGATTCTACTTTGCCCCTGTGCGCGTGTGTCTGCATCATGTGCTATTTTAAAGTAACACCAATATATTTCAGAAGTAACCTTTTTAAATAAACTTAGTCTAGAAAATAAGTTAATGAAATAATTTAACTTTTTAACCATGTGTCTCTAATAATAGACACTGAATCATCAATGAAAGAAGAATTTCAACTATTTGGGCCTGGAAATATATTAGCTTGATAATTTAGTCATTTACTTAGCCACAAATCCAACAACCTATTTATATCTCTCTAGGCATAATCTACTCATTGATAGTGTTTCTGCTAGCTGC